>JAMQGT020005322.1:0-25012 GCA_024447675.2 Pterophyllum scalare
ATTTACCAGCTGCAGTCCAAGAAATTCTTCATCCAGAGACTTGCAGATCTTCCCGTAGCTCTCTAAGCTCACCAGTTATGGAAATGGTGGTTAAAGGGTGGTGTTCTTCATTGGATTTTACCACCATCAAACCTGATCTTAATCAGCTGTTTGATAAATTAATCAGAAAAAAAGACCTTGGCAACAAGAACAAAAACATGGATAATATACACACAATGGAAATGAAGATATTTTCCAGGCAGCTCTCAGATAAAATGTACGACCACCTCCAGAGGCGTCATACATATCCCATCCCAATGATGCCACAGGAAGGAAGAAGTCTCCTAAACTCTGTGATCTCTAGAACTCCACACCCAACAGGAAAGTTCCCCTTTTCTCCTGAGGTCTTCTATGCGTCTGTAGAAGACTCAGTGGAAAAGTTCTTACAGAAGATTCTTCTGTGGTTGGAGAACAAAGCAGTAGATCAAACTGTACAAAGTGACAACATTTCTGCTGCTGTGGACAAGATCCAAAATGTGACTCTAAGAGCGATGAAGCAAACAGAGGAAAAAGAAAGAGACAAACTGTCTCCATCTTTCCCACAGTCAAGTGTGATTTCTGCTCCCAAAAATGAGCCCACCTCCCGTGTGACTGCAGTACAGCAGGACCTGTCTGAAGAAAGGTCTGAGACTGCATCAATGGGTCACACAAGGCCTACAGGGGGTCAGAGTCAGCCAGCTGATGCAAAGAGGATTGTGAAGCATTTCATTTTTCTTGTATTTCTGAGGGCCTTTGAAAAAGCTAAGAGAAGAAAAAAGGCTCAGGATGGGGAGAAAATCCTAGTCTCTGTCTACTATTTAACAGACTTGCTGATGGACGAACTCACAAGCGCAGAGTCCCTGAGAATCCTTGAAAAAAATATGGATGATATTAACAAGGCCACGATGTTCAGGCTGTTAAAGAAGTATGGCTCTCCAACAAAGCTCTTACAGGCTGCATTTAAAGACTATTACTCTTTTGGCAATAGTCTAATCAAACATTTGAATATTGTTCTCGAAGTCTACCTTCCTCCAAACAAATCCAGATGTTCAAGCTGTTGTTCAGCAGAGGGAAAAGCTTTTAGGAAGCCCTTCTTCTGGTGCTGCTGTATAAACACAGAAGATCAGACTTTGGAAGCAACAGAGCTCACTCAATCAATCACTCACACAAGGTCTACAGGGGCTCAGAGTCAGAAAACTGAAAACTTAGAGAATCCCTTCCCTCATTATTCAGTTTCACCTGAGGAAATTGTTGAAGATTTCATTTTCCTTCTGTTCCTGAGGGCCTTTGAATTAAACACAGAAATCATAGTGAGGGCTCAGAATGGGGAAAAAATCCTAGCCACCATGGACTCTTTAACAGACTTGCTGATGCACAGACTCACAAGCACAGAGTCCCTGAGAGTCCTTGCTAAAAACAAGTATGATATAATCAAGACCATGGGTGAAAGGCTTTATAAGGAGTTTGGCTGTCCAGGCAAGCTCTTAAGTGTTGCACTAGCAAAAGATTCACCTTTTGGCGACACTCTTGTGAATCACTTGGACATCGTTCTTTAATTTTACAGTCCAAAGAAGCAAGATTTCTTTCAGCAGTGGGAAAAGCTTTTATGAAGCCCTTCAGCTGCTGCTGTAAGGGCAGCACTGCCCCACTAAATGACCCTGTTGACATTCTTCTCTTTAATTATATATATATATATATATATATATATGTGTGTGATGTGTGTAGATATATATATATATATATATATATATATATACATATATATATATATATATATATATATATATATATATATATATATATATATATATATGTATATATGTGTGTGTGTGTGTTTTTTTTGTCATACTACACTATGGAACAAACTATCAATATGAAATAAAAATCCAAATTAATTATATATTGTGAGTGTTTTTATAGTGGTGTGAGATGTGAAAAAAGTGTTGCATTTGTGCACTCTGCTCAACAGTTGTGGTATTTTAAGGCACTAGAGCAGAATCTGATGTGGAGCTGGATGGAGGGAGGGTGAATCTTTATGGCAAGTTGTTTCATAGTTTTTTGGTCAGGATGAAAACTTCAGACTACTACGTTCAAGACTACACTTGAGCTTTAATTGCACATTTTGAACAAGTGTTATTTTAATGGATTTCAGTGGTTCTTCTCACCCTGGCACGTGGAACCAGAAATGAAGATTCTCTCTGCTCTTTGTCAAACTCCATTCAAAAATCTTTTTCAAAAGGGTGAACACTGCAGTTAAGTCATCACATGCATTTCTGTTTGGAGTGTGATAATGCATCTTGATCTGGACACGTTGGTGGAATCATAAAGATGGAAAAAAACATACTTTGTAGCCATTTTTTCAAAGTGGGGTTTAACGTACAATTTGTTGATAAGGAGAAATGCATAAAATACAGTTTTGTTTATTAAAGCGCCTGAAGCTCACGGCCGCTGTGAGCATCTGCGGCGGGTACTCAGTCAGGTACACGCCCTCGTCACTCAGTACCACGTGCATGTACACCTTGTTGATGGACTCCGACACCACCACGCACGGCTCGTAGGCTCGGATCCGCTCGTACACCACCCGCTCCATGTTCCGCTTCAGGAAGGAGTCCAGCCGAGCGTTTCGCCGGCACAGCACTGTCCCGGAGCCGTTCCGAGCCATGTCGGAACCGCTCCGCGGAGGCGTCGGTAACCCTCTGTGACGGTAACCTCTGCCCTGTCAGCGGGCAGGCGGAGCTCCGTCCAGCTTGTAATTTACAGTTAAACTCCACCGGACAGGTGAGGAGACGAGCGCCGGTTCTGTCGCGTCTCCAGAAAGTGGGCAGCAGGTGAAGGTGCCGCTGACCTGGCCGGTCAGTGCATCTGCGCTCTGATTGGTCCGCAAAGTGGAGCGGAACATTGCTGATTGGCTACACGTTAGACTGCTATTTAAGGGAGTAAGGCTCACTGCGCATGAGCGGATCAGCCGTGTAAGCGGGCCTGGGACGAATAAATGCAAATTGAATATTTAACAGTCATTATAGGTCAAATAAATGAATAGATTTTTATTTCAAAATGTTTGAATTATTTTTCATAAAGGAACTATTTTTAGTGGGTGATTTCTTCACATTTTATACAAATTAGACATTTAATATGGATTTAAATGTCATTTGATATTTTAATGTAGTTTTTAAACTTTTATTACAAGCTTTCATTGCATTTTCCGTCTAGGTTAGCCTAAAACAGTTCAAATTAGAAACTATAATCACTAACATGATATGTATCATAATGTATATCATTATTAACTGTAAAATATTTGCTTTCACTTTTTGAAACAACGGAGTAAACAAAGTAAATCAGCGTGGATGCATAAATAAGTAAATAAATAAATAATAACAAAGCAAATCTTAAACACTTTGAAATAATCTATAAGAATAAGTATTGATTTACATTTTTAACTAACATGTTACTTGCAGCTGTTCAATAACATAGTTTTAAAAATGGGAAATGCAACAAAAGGAGCACTCACTCCCACCTGCCAAATGTAAATATTTGCTAGTATCAATACTAAAGTCAGCATCAGTGTGTTTTTTGACTGCTGGTTATAATCTGAATATTTACTGTATTTGCAATAATTTGGGGAATATTTTGTTTATTTCTGACATTTTATTTGCTGAAAATGAACATTATGTTGCAGTATTTGATATCAATCTATAAATTAGATATAAAACTTAAATTGATTAATTTTATCATAGAATTATAAAATCATATATCAGGTTTTAATTTGTTTGACTTGTCCCAAACTCTCTGTTCGGTGTTTGTGCACTTCCTAACTCTTACCACTAAAGGCCGCCAGACTGCAGATTATCTCAGTACCCGGCACAGATTTGCTCCGGCACAGTTTCCTTGTGTCTCTAACGCCGTTCAGTCAATAATAAATCATTGTGCTGCCACTCAGGGACAGATTGGGCTTCTGTAAATCAGGAAAAATGCTGAAAATGTGACGTTATGCGCTTCATCCTCCTCCTCTGCCTCATCTTCCTCAGGGTGACCCTTGCACATACACACAGAGGCAAGGCACTGGTTACAGCTTTAAAGGGGAGCTTTGTGAAAAGATGAACAGTGCAATACACACACACAACACACACACATCATGAAGGCGATGACGGCAGTGTTGTTTCAGAGTCTTTTATACTCACACAGCTATGGAAAAGCTTTCAAGTAATCCTAAGTTGCAGTTTGATTATTTGAACTTCCCCAACTTTGGTGTTTTTCTTTTCTTCAGCACTGAAATGCCACCACAACACCACAAAGACACAAGACCGTGAAGGTTTATAAAGATTAAATGATAAAAATGAAGAAGTCGTGATCATTTTTCTTCTGTTTAGTTAAAGCTGTCGGTGTTTGCAGTTATGCTTCACTCGTTCTGGTCAGCAGGGCTGAACTGTACTCCTTTATCATCATCACCAAGATCATCTTCCTCACCATCACTGTGTGTCTGTGTGCAGCTGCAAACAACAGCGGTGGGCTGACCGCACACACTACCGTCTTTGTTCTGGAGAAGAAGAAGTAAACACATTTCCAGCTCAGAGAGGGAGAATATAGCCTCATGACGCACACACGCACGACACACACACACACACACACACACACACACACACACACACACACACACACACACACACACACACACACACAGGGTTCAGTCAGTCGTGACATTTTGAAGGCGATAATGAGGTTTGAGCTGTGCAGAGTCATGTGTTTGGTGCTTCCTGCATTTTTCAAACATCAAAAATCTAACTTGGACACTCTCATGGCCTTGATCTACAAATGCATTATTGAAATGAATGTTTAGGGTCTCTGAGTTTGTTCACTTTAGTCCTTTGCATTCCTATGCTAGGCTAGTTCCAGACATCCTAGTTAGCAAATAGGTTTCTTGGGTTAGTTACGAGCATTTCTGGGCTGGTGACGAGCACCCGAGGCTACGAAGTCACATTCCTGGCATTTCTAGGTTAGTGACTAGTAGTTCTGCTTGTTCTTCTTCTTCTGGCTGCTCCTTTTAGTAGTAACCACAGCAGATCATCTGCCTCCGTCTCACCCTATCCCAGCATCCTCCTGTCACACCAATCCTCTGCATGTCTTCCTTCACCACATCCACGAATCTTCCCGGTGGTCTTCCTCTTTGGCAGATCCATCTTCTTCCTTTGTCCAGTAAATTCACTATCCCTCCTCTGCACATGTCCAGACCATCTCCTGCCTTGCCTCTCTAATGTTGTGAGCTGTCTCTCGGTTGGACTCATTTATAATCCTGCCCAATCTGCTCCCTCCCACTGAAGATCTGAACATCTTCAGCTCAGCCTCCTGTCTTTTTTTCCAGTGCCACCATCTCCAAACCATCCATCACAGCAGGTCTCACTACCATTTTGTAAGCCTTCCTTTTCACTCTTGCTGTTCTCCTTCTGTCACTAATCACCCCTAGCACTCATCTCCACCTTCTCCACCCTGCCTGCACTCCCTTCTTGTGCTCTGACCACTGCTATTTAAACTTATCCACCTTCGCTACCTCTCCTCCTTGCATCTTCACCTTTCCACCAATCTCCCTCTCATTCACACACGTCTTGCTTCTAGTGACTTTCATTGCTCATCTCTCCAGAGCACACCTCCACCTCTCCAGGTTTTCTTCCACCTGCTCCCTATAGATCACAATATCATCTGCAAACATCACAGTCCACAGAGACTCAGCCATAGCCCCTAAATTATGGAACGAGTTGCCCCTTTATGTCAGGTCAGCTTCTACTGTGCATGCTTTTAAAGTGTGTCTTAAAACTTATTTTTATTCTTTGGTCTTCAAATCGGAGTGAGAGCTATCTCTCTGAGGTGTTGTATTGTTTTATAATCTTGTGATTTCTTCGATATATTTTAGATGTGCATGTGTTTGGTGTATTTATTTTATCTTATTTTCCCCATGTACAGCACTTTGGTTAACTCTGTTATTTTTAAATGTGCCTTATAAATAGATTTGGATTTGGATTTGGACTCCTGCCTGACCTCATCTGTCAGTCTGTCCATCACCACTGTGAACAAGAAGGGGTTCAGAGTTGATCCCTGATGTGATCCCTCCACCACCTTAAACCCATCTGTCACTCCTACTGTCTCACACCTCACCATTGTCGCTGTCCTCATATATGTCCTGCACCACCCTCACATACTTCTGATACTCCTGACTTCCTCATGCAGTACCACAGTTCCTCTTTTGGCACCCTGTCATTTGCTTCTTGTAGCTCCACAAAGACACAGTTCAGCTGCACTGTGTCGGCTCTGACTGTCGCTGCCAGGACGGTTACCAGCATAACTTAAATTAAAATAAGTGATCATGCTTCTGCTCATGAGATCAACATACATTTATGCATAAATCATTAGAAAATTGATTATGATTGATTATGTGTAGGTGAGAAAAAGACACTGTAAGTCTTTACAGGTGCAACATTAAAAGGAATATACACATAATATTGCACTTAACTGTGAATTTTGGTATTTTAGTTGTTTTAATCAGTTAGTTCATAATAAATATGAAGACTTCTCTTCTTCAGATCCTTTATATTCGACGCAGTAAAAAAACAAACGTCCAAACAAAAGACAAAGGAGGACAAAAAAATCTCTCCTTCTGTGGGTGTTGAGCACTTGATGGTCTGTTTCCTCCCAGCAGCAGCTGATCTGATCGGAGGCTGTCCGAACTGAGCCGAGCAGAGCCGAGCTGACGGCATTAGGTCGACCGCAGGAAAACCCGAGCAGCACCAGGCGATAAATAGGAGGATTATTTCCCGCTTTAATTACTCCGATTACGTTAAACACACCGCAGGGATGACGGCTCTAAGCAGCTGGGAGCTGTGCGTAAAGTACGCGCTCTTCATCTTCAACTTCGTCTTCTGGGTAAGAATAACAATTTATGAGATGATATTTAAAGCTGCAAACACCCATGTTCATTCATCTCCATAAAAAAAAAATCACGATTTATCTCTCAAATTTAAAACATTGATAATGAAACTCGGCTCTTTATTTTTGTGTACTGGGGCCATTATCAAGATTCTTGCATAGCCGAACTGAAGAGCATCCTGCTTTTATTCGAGCACATTAAAAAAAGTTCTGTTTTTATCTGAAGCAGTTCCGTTTGTAAAGAAAGATTCAATTCCAAGATGTCTTATTGGAGTTTGGTGCGGTAGGCGTCTGTGTCAGCGTCTCAGCCTGCGTGATAGCGGTTCGGTAAATATGATAACCACATTGTTATTGAAATCATTTTGATTGGACGTGCACGTGTTCTTTTATATTACGTGAAAAAACATTAACGTGAGCAGATGGGAGCGCAGGTTTCTGGGGAACGTCTTCGTTCAACTTGCAACAAAAATCAACATTAAGCATTTTTGTGAGTCTAAAAAGGTAAACACTGCAGTGAAGTGAATGGCTGCCACTCTGTGCTATTTAAATTTACTCTCAGTGGTAGCTCAGACAGCAGCTGCAGACCGGTGAACAAAGGAAAAACCTAAATAAAGTGTTTTAATGGGACACCACAAACCACCGGAGCGGCTCCTGAGTTTGTTTTCTCTAAGGTTCTGGAACTCTGCTGGAGAAATCAAACTTCCTCATTTAGTCTTTAAGTGATGGTGGTGGAGAGCAAGCCCCCCAGGTGTTCATTTCTGTTCATTTTATGAACCTGTGCTGGTCTTATATTTCAAATAAGGCACTAAAAATCCAATAGGGGGCGTTAATGAGCCTAACGTGTAGACAAAGATGGAAGGCTTGTACAATCACTCCTTTCACGTCCTTTTAAAGTGTCCTATGCAGCGAGGCAGTCTGAAGGCTGCAGCCAGAGACAGCAGAGGTCAAAGGTTCAACCTCTCTAGAAGTGTGTCTGAGAACATATCCACTCCTGCATCCCAGGAAAGTAAAACACTCTATTACACGTTAAAGTCCTGCACACAAAACTTTATTTCATGCATCAATACTGAAAATTACATCAGTTTATTAAGGACAATGTAAAAATCTAATCCAGCTTTATTTATAAAGTGCTTTAAAATCACCCACAGGGTCCAAAGTGCTGTACAATTTAACAATAATATACATAAAACAACTCAATAAAATGCATTAAAATACATAAAAAATACAACAAAAACAACAACAAAAAATAACACAGCTCACAGACTCAGTGTTAATTAGTGTTAAAAGCCAAATGAAAAAGGTGAGTTTTTAAAAGTGATTTAAAGTGCGTAAGTGATGAGGCCTGTCTAATATGCATTGGCAGATTGTTCCAGAGATTTGGTGCTGCCACGGCAAAAGCCCCGTCCCCTCTGAGCTTAAACCTGGTTTTAGGCACCGTCAGAAGCTGCTGGTCTGCCGACCTGAGTGACCGGGTGGGAATGTAAGAGCGTAGAAGCTCAGAGAGATAAGGTGGAGCAAGACCATTTAGAGATTTAAAAGTAAATAAAAGAATTTTAAAATGGATCCTAAAATGAGCGGGTAGCCAGTGAAGTGAAGCTGAAACATGTGAAATGTGCTCATGTTTGCAGGCACTAGTTAAAAACCGCCCAGCAGCATTCTGCACCAGCTGAAGGCAAGCAATAGCTGACCCTCTAAGCCTCATATAAAGTGCATTACAGTAATCCAGCCGAGTGGTAACAAAGGCGTGGATTACTGTGTCAAAGTCTCGCCTTTGGAGAATTGGCTTTATTAAGGCCAGTTGCCTCAGGTGAAAAAAAGCTTTACTTAACTACAGCATTTATGTGGCTATCAAGGCTCATGTCAAGATCTATTTGACTCCTAAGTTTTTGATTGTTGTTTTGAGATACTGTACCAGAGAGCCCAGCTCTACCAGAGGGGTTACAGAGTTGTTACCAAAAACCATCACCTCTGTTTTATTTCTCATTGAAACTTAAGAAATTTAGAGCCAGTTGCCTTAATGTCCCCTGAGCATTTAAGTAATTGTGCCACTGAGTAGGAGTCTTTCCTTTTTAAGAGGCACATATATATATGGCTGTTGTCTGCATAGCAGTGGAAAGAGATACCATATTTTCTAATTGTGTGTGGCCCAGTGGTAATAGATAAAGAGAAAAAAGGAGCGGGCCTAGAACCGAACCCTGTGGTACACCACACATAAGTGGAGCAGTGGAGGGCACAAATTCACCAAGTCCAACACAGAAACTCCTACTTGACAAGTACGAATGAAACCAACTCAGGGCTGTGCCCCTGATTCCCGCCCACTGCTCCAGACGAGAGATTAAAATTTTATGGTTCACTGTATCAAAGATCGCCGTTAAATCTAAAAGAACAAGAACAACACAGTCACCTGAGTCAGTAGCTAAGGAGATGTAATTAAAAACTCTTAAAAGTGCTGATTCCGTGCTGTGCAGGGGTTTAAAACCAGATTGGAAGACTTCAAAAATATTGTGCTCATTTAAAAAGATCATTAGCTGACTGTAAGCTACTTTTTCAAGGATTTTTGATAAAAACAAAAAGGCAGACTAGAAATAGGTCTAAAGTTAGCCAAAATTGTGGGATCCAAACCTGGCTTTTTTTCAAAATCAGAGGCTGCACAACAGCATGTTTGAAATTTACAGAGAACACACGTGAGCACAGACCACTGTTTATAATATTGAGCACAGCTGGCCCAACAGTGGGAAAATTTCTTTTCTATAGATTTCTTAGTTTAATCAATTTAATGCACAACTTTTTTTCCTTTTGCTTTTCTTGTGTATAAACAGAGTTAAAAGTGATCAAATATCTGGTGAACCATGCAAACCTCTAATGGAGTCCAAGAATGGAGCTGAAAATGAGCATAACAGATCCTTTTTAAAGACTAAATTATATCTTCCTTTAAAAGCTGGGCAAAGAAACAACTGTTCCAGCTTTTTGACTGGTTTTTGTCGATCTGTCCGCACATTTCTTCTGATTAATGACACATTTCAGTCAAGCCGTCAGAGCGCAAGCTCCTCAAACAACAGCAGTTTATCACCAAAGACATCCTTAAAGAGAAAGAGAGCGAAAGGAGAGAAGAATAGAAGAAAGGCAGTGAGAGATAAATTAGGCTGGGAACAAAGTCGGCGTTGTTGGTTTCACTGAGTCCACCGGGAACTGAGGCGGTGTCAAGTCACTGCAACAAACAACAGCGAGTCCCGATCCCACGAGGTGTGAGGATACACCTGTGGAGTCTTTGTCTGTTATTCTGCCAAAACAGGTTGTCTTTTGTTTATTTTATCTGTATTTGTTTTGGAATTATTTCTCAGCCTACAGGCAGGAGGAAGTGTTGATAAAACATGCAGCATAAGACCAGCTGTGCAGCAAAGAGATTAAACTGGAAACAACACGCTTGTGTAGGTCAGTGATATCAGCGTAATTAGCTTCAACACAGCTTGCGTCTCAAAAATCATTCACTCCTAATAAGACAGCATTTCTTACACTTAACCAATCAGATTGCTTAAGACCCTGGAGCCAAAGTAACATACTTTTTAAATGATCAGTTACTGCCAAAGAAGTGCCAAAAAGTGCAGTTCCTAAACCCTAAACTCAAACAGGCCTCGAGACCAGTCTGCAACCATCTGGCAACCACCATTCATGAGGGAAACATGAGTATTCCCTGACTGGTTGCAAGTGGTTGCTGGTATTCACTGGGAATATGATTGCTAAAGCCCTAGACACACAGGCCCACAGACCAGTCAGTGACAACCACTGTGGCAACCACCTGTTGCTATGGGAAAATGTGCATTGACCAACCAGTTGGCTTGGGTTGCTAGCAGGTTGCTGCGGTCATAGTTTGCATGGAAGTGATGGATTTGTCTCCAGCTAATCTCCGAGAAAAGAAGGTTCGCCTTCAAAGTAAAAGTTGCCCCTTTTGAAACATGTTGGCTGCAGCGCTCAGGCACAGCTTTTACTTTGAAGACGAAGCTTCTTCAGTTCCAATTAGCATTTTCCAAGTTTTACTCCCACTCGGCTAGTAAGTAGCACGTATTTGCAGACAAACACTAAAAAAATAAGGCAGCCACTGCGGTTGCATTGCTTTGCCTCTCGGTGACTGAAGTCAGATAAGTTGCAGTCCAAATGCAAAGTGAATTACTGTAAACCTTAAATTCCATTTAATGCAGCTCAATATCTTTGTTTAATATAAATTCATGTTCCTCACACAAGAGGCAGATTCAGAGTTCAAAGCTCAGTGTTAATTAACATTCACGTGCCACCTGTGAGGTATGTCATGGTTTTAATGATGGGCCACTGTGGATTATGAGGCAGCAGCAGCCTCTCCTTTCATAGGAGGCACTGAAGCAGCTTTCCTGAGTTCTTAGAGAAACACAAACAGCTCTCATTATGTCTGTGGATACTTCAGGGTCACTTCACTCATTTAGAAACTTTCCTAAGAAAAACTCTCCTGTTAAATGCTTTTACCTGGTGTTAAACCAACTGGGCTTCGCAGCCCACATCTCTCTCCCTTTAGCTCCTCCCTTGGCCAGGTGAGACTCAGCAGGGCGTGGCTCACAAAAAAGCTGCCACTTCCCTTCACCTCCCTCCATTCTCCTTTTCTCCTCACCGTGTGGACGGCTCAGCAGCGAGCTTTTTCTTCCAGTTTTTCCTCTTAAGGTCTGAAAACACTGAGAGGCATGGGGGCCCAGGAGTGCGTCAAACACCTGGTGTTTGTCTTCAACTTTCTCTTCTGGGTATGTAGCCTCGTTTAGAAAATGTGAGCGGACTGCACTGAGCTGTGTTGAAGTGGTTTGGTTGGAAGCTTCCCTCTAATATAAATGGCTTTTTAGATATGATCAGCTGAGAAAATTCACCTGTTGCTGCAGTCTGTCATCTAAAATTAAAACACAGGGAGAGCGTTTGTTTGACTGGAGACACAAAATCCAAGAATTTGGATATATTTTGATGTTTTGGATGCTTCAAATCTCTGAAATCATCAAATCCAGCACTAAATTCATGCCAAGTATTTCTTTTATCATGCAGTGATGCCAACATGATGCAGTCTTTTTAAAATATTTGTGGGAATTAAAATGGCCTCACACAGTCACGTGATGTTTCAGCTGTTGTATCAATATTTTAACCGCAGGTTAAATTTCTTACTGTGTTTGTGCGTCTAACTTAAGAATTATAGTATCAGTCAGGCAGGGATAGTTACTGCCTGACTTGGTGAATTGTAGGTGCACTGAATGACACATCTCCTGGTAAACTGTTTTTTTTTTCTTGTTTGAAAGGTTTAAATTTTCTTCGGAACAGGACTGGATGTTATTTCCAACACAAAGACATGAGGACAGAACAAAGAAAACCGGCTGGGTAGCTTTGAGCCACTTTGTTGTCAATGTTGAGCCCTGCTTAGACGCACACACACAGGTGACGGGATGAAAGAATCCTTGAGCTTCCTGATTAATTTCCAGAATGGGTTTTTTAAAATTACAGGTTCAAGGCTAAGCAGACAAAATTTAAACAGAAGGTGAATAAATGGCACTAAATCTGCTTTAGAACGTACCCGAGTCTGAGGCAGGTTCCCAAACTGTGGGGCGTGGACCACAAGGGGAGCGAAGTTAATGAATGTAACAGTAAACTTCAGCTTGGATCCTTTTTTATTGGTAATCATACCAGAAATACTGAGAAACACTGATTCAGGCCAACTTTCTCCTGAGGTGACCACATCAGGATACACAGCAGTCAAATGTATTTGCGTCTTTGTGTGTCCGTACAGTCACAGCGCTGGAACATAATTGGCGCCGTTTGTCTCTCACACAGAGATGCTTCCCGTATCCTCACTGCCTGTTCTCTTGTTACCTGCTGAACACAAACAGCTGCTCTGAGCCTAATCACTGTTTTGATGATGTGCGTACACAGCTTGGGTGTAATGGCACCACAGTTGGCTCTGAGTCGACAAATGAGGCGACGGCGTGCTCTGAAGAACCGCTCTCGTCCTCCAAAGCATGAACACGAGATTAGACTGACTTATTGAGAAGACTCGGGACTGTAAGTCAGCCTCGACTGTTTGATCATTAACTTTTCCCACAGTGCGAAAGGGTATAGGGTCATCAGAACCGCTGATTTTACACACGTGATAGAGCGAATATTAAGTTAATATTTGCAATAGTTTTGCTGCTTTACCGGTTGTTAAAAGCGGTTACGCTTCACCTGGCTCCACTGACAAAAACATCAGTTTTATCTCATGGAGAAATTCTAGTATTTGTTTTTAACAATTTAGACATTTAAAAACCAGATGGAAGAAGGCTGAGGAGGAGCAGGAGCAGCTGAGGAAGAGGAGCAGCAGGAGTATGTGGCCAAAATGGTTTCGGTCCACCGGGTGGGGGGTGGGGGGTGGGCAACGTTTTTCCGCTTAAATCGAAGAGCTTCTCAGATGAGGAGAATCCATGGGAGCTGGAGGAAAACTGACCTTATTACTGAGTACATGCAAAAACACATTTTGTGACCATTTCCCCCCCTTCTAGTGCAGAGGTGCAGTTTATAGATGTCCTAAACACAGTCATATAGCAGTCATATAGTTGGTGCTTTGAAAAGGGAACAGCTGTAAGGACAGCTGCTGATTGTGTGTGTGTGTGTGTGTGTGTGTATGGCGGCAGAGCGGGCACACTGTGGGTTCCTGTTTTCGTGACATCGTCAAGTGAAATTATTTGAGAAATGAAACCAAAGACAAACCGGTTCCCACTAACGGGGTAAGTTTAATTCATTTAGTTTTACATCATCAGCATGATGAAATCTTGTAACGAGGACTGTTTGAGGGTTAAGACTTGGTTTAAGGGTTGGAGTTTGGAAGGTATTTGGTGAGTAAACTCAGGGAAAAGAAGTCTGGGAACACGTGAATGTCCTCACAAAGGGCCAAACGAACATGCAGCAGCCACTGAAGCTGAGCACTGAACTAAATCAGGTCCCCAGCAACGTACCGGTTAATTTTTAAGTGGGTCAGATAAGCAGTAGAGGAACTAAGAGACAAAAAACAGACTTCTCAAATCATTTTTAGGGTTTAATTTCAGTTCTCTGCTGTGAAATTTAAGCGGATACAGCTGCAGGTATGTGAAGGGTTTGTTAAAAGGGTAGCATGGAAAAAAAGAGATGTAACCTTTGGGGATGTGTTGAACTGCATTTAACCAGCATTTCCCTAAGTAGGCAGAACCAATCCAGCTGCCTCCTTTTGCACTGCTTGGTGTTTTAATGTAGATATAATATTCAGATGTGCAATCATTAAGAGATTCATTTGGAGATGCAGAACCTTTACTCTTAAAATTAACTGTATAAACACTAAGTGTGGAGGAAATGTACACTTCCTGGAACTGAGGCCAGTAATGGCGTCCATCCTCTCAGAAATTATTCAGCTCGTCATCGTTCCTGTCTGCATGGCTAATGGTGCTGCAGAGCGGCTCTGTGGCTAATGAGAGCCAACACGAACCCTCAGGAGGAAGGACTGTTTTCATCTCCTGCACGCAAAACGCTCCAAGTCCCCAGAGTGTGTTTGAGGCACACTAATACCAACATCCCCTCAGGAATCAGTGAGTTTGACTTTAAGCTGATGATGCTTAGATTCACTCACTGAATTCCACCTTTTATACCAACTGTGTACTATAAATGACTGTACGCTGTGTACTATAAAGACAGTATACTGTCAGTGGAGAGGATGGAAATCAGCCAAGATAGTTTGTGACATATTCTGTTGTTGAATTCAGAAATGCAAATCCATAAAGAACAGTAAACCTCAGAGCAGCAGCAGGTCAGCTGATCAGTCTGCAAACAAAGAAAATCAATAGAAGTTATTGTGATTCTTTTCAACACACTGAGCCACTACACCCTACAGGTCCCAATCCCACTTTAACCCCACCCCCCCACCCCACTGTACTCATTCTTCTGTTTTGGTGCGGAGGCAGAGCCACCCTCTCTAATGTAGGCAGCATTAATAATCCACTACGTTACACTAATTCTATTATTACATTAATGTAGCACAAGGTTCAGTTAGCTTTGCACAAAAATAGCTGGTAGAAATTGTCCTCCAAAGAGCAAATTTGACTTTTTCACCTTACTTGGATAAGGATGTTGAATTTTTACTTCAACTTTTACCAGAGTATTTTTGTTTTTAAATACAAGTATACGTACTTCAACTTAATCACAGAATGTCATTTAGTTGTTTTTTTTTTTGTTTGTTTGTTTGCTTTTTACCCCCTGAGCAAAATTACATTTTATTGAACCAAGCAGTTCCCCAAACTCTGGGTTTAATAAAGTGTTTTAATTCTTTTTTGTTTGTTTATAAATCCAGTTCTAATGAATGGAAAGCCAATGAATCTGTCAACATAGGATGTATGATGATTAAATGAAGACTGGGTAGAAGATTGTCATTAACTAATACTTGTTTTTTTTAACCAGTAATGGGTAAAGATGTAGGAATTTACCTTCACCGCGTCTGCAGCTGTATAAAGACGCGTCGGTCGCTTGTGCAAGAAATGAGTCAGTTGTGCCTCACTGCTGCATTTGAAATGATTCATCATGTGTAAATGTCTGTCTACAGGCGACACCTATCTGCCCAACTTTAAGCACTTAATTTGATTAGTTAATTCTGCTTCCTTTAGAACATTTTAAAATATCTACCATAGATGTTTTCATGCTAAGATACTCCTCCATCTATTGAGCATCATTTTGAGCATCTCTAGGCTTCTGCAGCAGTGGATCCTGCTCTTCCAGCTCTCTTAAGCCTTTCTTCATTGCAATACATCAGTGTAGAAATGGGAAGTGGAAAGTTATAATAAGTTACAATAAAAGCTGCAAAACCGTACGCCTCGCTTTGATCTCTGTGTAGTTAGCAGTTCGTTTAAACAAAACTGGCTCTTGTTAGTTGACTGCATATCAAATAAGCTTGAGGCTACGTTTGAAGGATTTACTGATGATGATGATGAGCAGGTGTGTCTGGCTCAGACCAAACCAGCGATGGCATGATGTCATGTGCTGACAGTGATGGGGTGATAGTTGGGGTGACTAAAAGGGAGATTTTGAGTCTACTTTCCCGTGATTCACGCTGAGGTCACGTGTAGGTTGAGTAATGTGAAGCATGGTGTGCGTGTGCGTGTGTGTGTGTGTGTGCCATGTGACTGGAAAATTGGCCATTATACCATGATGTTGGAGGCAGATTAGTGACTGAGTACTGATGCATAAGGAAGTGTTGAGAATCTGACACTGAGCTGGAAAACCTGCCAAAACACAGTTGTGCAATTTATGAAAACGAATGCTTCCCAAACTTTTGGCCAACTAAGTCTAGTATTTTAGAGACCAGTGTTGTGGTGGTATGTCAGCGGGGAGCTTTTTTTTTTAATTGGAGGTTTTAACAAATTACATAACTGACTCTTGGTCGCCTCTAACACCTGTGCTAAGGTATTTTTGTTATGGACTTAGTAACAATAAAAAGGGTGAAACGCTCATGTTTGAGCAATACTAGCTAATGTTAACTTAGAAATAAAATTCAGAAATTTTCATAGGTATAACTAAAAAAATGGAAATAAATTTTTTGATTTTTTTTTTTTAACAGGCTACTAGTAACAAAATGCCCAAAGAAAAAATTTAAAATGGTCCTTTGCTAACTTTTCCAATATGTGTAGATGGCATTGGTTCATCCCCTCGGTTGGGCACCTTTTTATCCTTTGAACAATTCATAGATCAGTGTTGAGTGGATTAATAAAGAAATTATTCCTCTGAAAATGATCAGCTGTGAGGACTGTGCTGAAAATGGGTGAAAAAGCAGCTGATATCCAAAGGGAAAATCTGGAGCTTTAGAAAGCCTGAAGAACTGCTGCACAAAACCACTTTAAAAATTAAGAATCTGACTCCTTGGAACCAAAATGTGGAAGAAATGAGGGACGAATCAAGGCTGTTGTGTACTCCTGTAGTGTTTCCAGCTTTAAAATGTCATGTCTGGGATGTTTCTGGAAAAGCAAAGTTGGATTCCCCCAACCCCATCTCCTGTGTTCTTCGGGTTGGTGTCCATTGTTCTGACTGGGTGGATGTTTTTGTTCATCACCTGAATCATAGTCAACAGACTGCAGTAGGAAACAGATGGAGGACAAGTTGGGGCAAAGTGTTGCCATTCCCCAGGAATTCTTCATGCCATACATGTGCTCCCTGTTGCACAACAACAGGCGTAAGCGTCACGCTGCAGGACATTATGGGAGTTATTTGGGTGGCAACAAAAAGCTGATGTAAACTGTGTTTTGTGGTTGCTGAGGCAATTCTGAGTCATTGTAGTGTGTAATTACTGTGGAAGAGAATATGGTTGTCATTTATTTACTGTGAATAACTTCAAATCTGAGGGTTCATTCGTCGTAGATTCCACATGTTAAAGTCCTGTTTCCTCTCTGAGAGCTGCTTGTTGATCAGGTTGGACTGCGTTCAGGAGACGAGTCGGGCAGCAGGTTTAGGTTCACTGCAGCTGATTGATGTACATAACACAGCAGCATTCCCTCCCTCTGTGTTTTCTTTGGGTATAAATAATAAAGTAGAAATCTGTCAGGCATGCAGTGTTGACCTAAGACAGTGGAATGCTGTGAGGCAGGTCCACGTGTGGCCTGTGGTTTTTAGTCGTACTACTTTCCAGTTCTTCTCTGGAAGAAGCTTTTCTATGTGTATCTAACCCTGATACATCTACACTCCTCTTTGATTCTGCATGCTTCTACAGTTGCATGCTTGTTAGCCTTCTAAATTATTACACATGTATATCTGTGCTGGTGGGCCAAGTTAACCATTCAGAAAAGGGCTCCAAAGCTTCCCCTAGCCAATCAAATCTAATTCTGAAATGACCCTGGGTGAGGGAGGTAGCTGCTTGTGCAGGTAGGCATCAAAATGAAGTAGAAGTCAGTCACGATGGTGAGTGATCATGCTGTTGTATGTGAAAGTTGGTAATGTGTGTCGTCCCACTGAGAGAAGAGAAACCTCCTTCAGTGGCAGTAAACATGTTTTTCCTCTTGCAGCTGGCAGGAGACCGCGGTGCTGGCCGTGGGACTCTGGCTGCGCTTTGACTCCAGGACAGCAGGACTGTTTGAGGGAGAGGAGTCGCCCTCGGTCTTCTTCACAGGTAAGGCCTCTGGTGCCGGTTAAACCCTGGATGCAGAACACTCAATTACATGAAAAGAAAAGAGGCTGTGAAGGAGACTTTGAGGACAGAGGTTTGTTAATGCACTGTGGAAGAAATGAGGAAGAAACTTTACCTTTTTATTAAACGATTTATAATTTACTGCATATGTTATTAATGTTTATTTGTACATGTTGGCCTTATTATTTCCACAGTGTGTCTCCTGTCCTGTCTCTCTCCCCTCAGCCCCAACCGGTCACTGCAGATGGCTGCCCCTCCCTGAGCCTGGTTCTGCTGGAGGTTTCTTCCTGTTAAAAGGGAGTTTTTCCTTCCCACTGTCGCCAAGTGATTGCTCATAGGGTGTCGTTTTGACTGTTGGATTTTCTCTGTATTATTGTAGGGTCTTTACCCACAATACAAAGCACCTTGAAGCAACTGTTTGTTGCGATTTGGCGCTATATGAATAGAACTGAATAATTACAGCTGACGTGTCTGTAGTGTCTAAAGTACAAACACAGGAAAGATTTTCTCACACTTCTTCGCTCAGTTGCTTCCTACAGCAGCACATCAGCAGCGGTCGTTCAACTTTAACCACGATATAATAGACAGGAAATGGTATTCTGCTTCATTCATTAAAGTTTTATCATTTAGATTTGAGTGCACACGATGAGCCTGTATGTCTGTGAAACACTGATGGGACACCATCAGCATTGGTTTCAGCGTGAAAGTCCCTCATTGTGTTTAATTTTTGCCTCCACCCTGATTTAATCCACAGCTGGAAACGATCCCCCAACAACCGCTTCCTCCTGTTTATTAAAAACCACAACTTCTCAGTTGTGTTTAATATTTAATCTTTGTGTAAGATTTGTGGTGGAGGACGTTTTTAACTTTAAAGCAGAAGCACTCCAGCTGCTCGTTTCATTTATTAACTTTTTAAAAAATTTTAATTTTTAAAACGGGACCAAAATATGTCCATGGAGTTCTGATGGGACTGGACTAACATGTTGGTGACTCCAGTGCCTATGCCCACCTTTTATACAGAGTTTGAGGGTCTTTGATGAAGCAGCACAGCTGGACTTGGATATAACCTGACCTCAGATAGGCAGAGGTTCAGAGGGGGCAGCTGAGGCCAAAGTTGGTCCACAGCGAGGCGGCTCATTCAGCCTGGCAGATCCCTCCACACATAGCGTTCATTCTTCCCTGGCGCACAGGGACGTCTTTGTTCCCGGACTTCTGTATTCACAGAGAGACTGCCTTGCTTCTGCCCTCCTGTCTTTGTGTTTCGCTTCCATCAAACTCATAAGAGAAGTGGGCAGAGAGGCGACGGAGGATGGGCCTGACATGACAAACATCTTAATAACAGCTTCGGAGGAATATTTGTGTGTGGGGCTCATGTGCTTGTTGTTGTTATCCTACATTCTTTTAAAGCCTTATGATTCATCCTGAGGAAGTCACAATTGAAGTGTCAAATCATCACTCTGGAGCCGATTCCCACTCGCGACATCATAATTTAAGATGTTTTTGGTAAATAATTCATCATTAAAACCATCTGGTGCCGGTCTTCGATTTTGCTTGGACCGGAGCGACAGCAGCTTTGGCACGACATGCAAATCACCGATGTAAATCTATATTTTCAAAGGAAACATGACCTGCGTAAGCAAATCAGGGCTGATTACCGCTTGGCCTCTCCGCGCATCTGCACACGTGGGGAGACTTTAATAGGAACGCCACAATCTGAGAGCTGTCAAACAGCCTCAGGTCTCTGTGAGCTGCTCTGTGATTGGCTAACTGGATATTTGCATGGATAAGCTGGAGCTCCTAATAAAGCGCTCATTTTCTTACTTGGTGTTTGAATAATTAAAACTGTGCATTCTTGTTTTGTTCAAGAGAGTAAAAAAACCAAATGACTGCTGTCCAATCATGTACTGTATGAGGACAGGGTACTAATCAATGATGACTGTAACTGTCGTCGTAATAATGTTGTTTATAAATTAGATAATTTTTCTCTTGCTTGTTTATGTTCTTTAGTTCAAGTTATGGTGCTTTTATTTTGAAGGTCAAGCGCACTTAGACTGCTTGTTCCGCTAGCATGTGTGAGTGAGCGAAGGCACAAGAAGCGAGCGTGAGTAAGCAGTGCGCTCAGCAGGAAATTAAGCTAGTAGAACGAACCATAAGCGGACACTTAAGTTACAAATTGGAAGAATGTCAGCTAATTCCCTTTTTTGCAGCATGCAGCCAACGAGGTATTTATTTGACATATTTGTTTATTTGGATAACCTCATTTACATGTTGCTTTTTATTTTAATTGTCCTAATTTTGTCAATGTTGTGTGTTTAGTTTTCACGGTTGGATCAGGAGTAAAAGGAAACCCACTTGCGTCTGCCTTTGCGTAGAGGGAATTATAATGACTTCTTTAATAAATGACTTCTTTGGCCTTTTAGATTAAACATTACCTTCGGTATTATAGTGTTTTTCATTTTTTGAAAATAATTTTGCAACCTTCCCAAATTAACAGCTATGAAGAAAATTAGAAGCTACTGCTTGATGTCCACAACATCTGTGTACTGTGTTGAGGAGTTATTGGCTGAAGCTGAACTAGAGCTTGGTGGTGCAGCACCACTCTGCGCTATAAGATGGGGCAGTGAGTAGATTCTAGTAGAACCAGAAAAGTTGTTTAGGTTCTTATTTGGGGAAAAGAAACCTCTTCAGGGTCAGTCAGTAAGTCTGAACTGGTACTGATATAGCTAAGGCTGAGATGTGACGTGCAGATGTCTTAATTTAATCACTTGAATCTCCACTTCATATTTAATGGGGCTTAAAGGGACAGTTCACCCCAGAATCAAACATGCATGCTTTCCCTCTGTACTGAGCTCAGATGTTGATGTCACGTCACCCACCCACTGATGGATGTCTTGTTGCAGGTGTGTACATCCTGATTGCAGCGGGGGCTCTGATGATGGTCGTGGGCTTCTTGGGATGCTGTGGAGCCATCAAAGAGTCACCATGCATGTTGGGACTGGTGAGTGATTCCCTGTTCTTTAGATTTGTCCACTGTGTGTCCTTCAGAAACTTCCACATTACATCATTTCTTTCGAGACTGCTGACTTTCAGTCCTTCACCATGGATTTGCTTCACGCTCAGGTTTTTCAGGCGATGCGTGTGTGTTTGAAGGTGACTTTTGTGCAGCTGGAGGTGACCGATAATGTTTGAGGCTCTGCAGGAGTTGTATTCACACTGATCATCAGAAAAGGCTGCTTGATGTCACCAGCTGGTGCAGCTTTATCAGGAATAGTGTGCTATGACTCATGAGAGCCATTTGCTGTATGTGGGTAGTGTCTTGTTTTGGGTTTTTGTTTCATAAAATTATTCAAATATGTTTTTTCCTGCTGTTGAAATGAATCGGAAGTCATCTCAAATGGTGGGGAAAAAAATCTATTATAGGGCCTTAACTCTCAGACATCTGAAATCAGTGTTGTGATATCTTGTAATTATACCCCCCCCCAAACACACACACACAGAGTTTTAGCCCCCACTCTGTCAGCTGAAGGGTGATGAGATCCACTCTGAGCTCTCATCCTGGGGGAAATGTCTTTGATTGCTTCATGCCTGGCCCACAATTTGCACATCAGGACACAGGCATTTTTGTCCTTTCACCTCACGTTACCCTTATAGTGACAGGACTTCAAGATTTGATGCAAATTCTCCCTGCAGAGCGCAGCGTGTGGCCTACACAACAGCACTGAAACAAGCGACATCCCTTTAAACAGCAGCTTTACAGATGTTACCGATCACGTGAAACTTCAGTCTGCAAATGGCATTCAAAGGTCGACTGACTCACCACCTCCAGATTGTTGTTGTTGTTGTTGTTTATAGCGTCTTTGCCTTCAGAAAGGAAGTGGTGACCAAAAATGGAGCTAAGAGTCAATATTCCAGTTTTCTCTGGTGACTCAAAATCAGTGAAATGAGGGGTATGAGCTGGCGAACAGCAGATGGTACTATACTTGAACTGAAGTGTGACTATCAAGTTTTTACCCTTGACTGAGCTGAATCAGTAAAAACAAGTTTCACACACCTCTAAAACAGCTAAAAACTGGTAACTTTAAATGAAAGAGACAGGTAAGAGTAAGAATTCACTTTTTTAAAAAACACAAACATTGAATTTCTCTTTTAGGAATAATAAAATGCCTGCTCTTACATGACACACCCAGTCATTTAAATACTGAACATATTTTACTTAATAAAATAATTCTAATAATAAAGAGTCAAAGGAAAGAATTTTCTTGTTTTCCGGTTTAGTTTTTCCTCTTCCTGCTCCTCATCTTTGCTGCAGAAGTGGCTGCTGGGATCTGGGGTCTTTCCAACAGCGACCGGGTAACTAGCGTATACACACACACACACACACACACAGCGCTTTGATTGGCGTGTGTTGAATTCTTTTCCTCGTGTCTTCAGGTGGTGGAGGACATTACAGAGTTTTACAAGCAGACCTACGCCAACTACAAGGACACCAAACAACCAGCGCTGAAGGAGACCCTCCGCCTCATCCACTTTGGAGTGAGAACACACACCTGGACCACCCCCCCCACCACACACACACACACACACACACATTTTGAAGAGGAACAAATGAATCTGTTGGATGAATGTCTGACCTCTTCCCTCTTTACAGCTGGACTGCTGCGGTCCTACAGGAACAGTGTTTGATGCCGCTAAAGATATCTGCCCCAAGCAGGAGGGACTGGAGATCCTCGTCACCAAGGTAAGGCAGCCTAGTCTCTCAGCCAAGTCAACAGTAATGAGCTAAGAGAATCCGCTTACTAAAAAGGGCTGAAACTAATATTTTGAAACAGTTTCTTTGGCTGCTTAAAAAGCCATAGATGTCCCAAGCCGACATTTGCACACTTATATAAAATATTTGGTTTAAAATAAAATGCCCAGCTCATATCTGAGCAACTCAAACTTGGAGCAAATTTGCTGCAACTAACTGGTTTGTACTGCTGCAGATCACTTCACTGTTCACTGTTCTCCTGCTTTCCTTCTGTCAGAGCTGTCCGGCTGCTATTGACGAGGTGTTCAACAACAAGCTGCACATCCTGGGTGGAGTCGGCATCGGCATTGGAGTTATCATGGTGAGTCTGCAGCTAATGCACACTTGCTGAAATCTTAAAGCTAATATTATGTAGTCTGTTTAACACACAGCCTGGAATTGGTCATGATGGAAATAAAATCATGTTCTCGCTTTTAAAAGGAGTGCAGGCTTAGAAAAAGGCACTTTTCATATTAACCAGCTTACAGTGGTAGGTGTGGCTTATGAGGACCATAGACAGAATAGAAGAGAGATATACCTTCCAGGTGTGACAAGTAAAGCCAATTCAGTACTGCCTTAAACCTGCATTCTTTTTAATGACCAGCAGGGGGCAAAAGATAAAAAAAAAATCTGAGAAAATGACCCTGCTGCTTCATGAAGAACCTCAGTGAGTTTAGTGGCTCAGTCACTAGGATCAAGTCTTAAGCATTCAATTTTCAATTCTATTTTATTTTTATAGCGCCAAATCACAACAGTTCAAAGTTCTTTGTATTGTGGGTAAAGACCCTACAATAATACAGAGAAAACCCAACAGCCAAAACGACCCCCTAAGATAAGGACCCCCGATCCCAGTAAATAAAATGAAGTCAAAGGCAGTCAAACATGAACACCATAACTGATAAACTGAGTTAAAAGAATATTTAATATTTGCAAACCTGAAACAAAGGATGTGAAACATTGTTCTTTAAAATCATTGAACCAGACTTCATTAGCTCGGCCTTACATCATCAGAAACTGTTGAAACTTCAACAATTTCTTCCAATGTTGGAGCATTTTTATAATAAATGCTAAATAAATAAACTATTAATACTGTGAAATTATTATTTGTTAAATTCCAACACTGGATTACTTCCCATACTGTGTACAGTGAGGTTTCTTTGCCACCTTATTAACTCCATGTTCCTCTGCAGATCTTTGGGATGATCTTCAGCATGATGCTCTGCTGTGCCATTAAGAGGTCCAGGGACTTTGTGTAAAAACCCATAAAACTCCATCCACCTTTAATGCCGTTGCTGCTTTAAACCATTTAAGAATAACATTTGTCCGTCCGTGCGCTGCTTGGGTCTGTACAGGATGGCCTCGTTGACCTGTGAGAGTACGGAACCTTTGCAATGATGCCTCTAACTAATCCACTCTGTAGGGTCTGTCGGGAGGTTGTATTTATAAATGGAGTAAACTGAATAAAAGTAGTGTTTAGACTTTTTTTTTTTTTGATTTTCAATCTTATAAATCAAAATCCTGCTTTTCATAAGAGGACAGACTGATCATCCTCAGAACTGAGACATTTGCAACTCTGCTGCCCTCTGGTGGACATCCCCACTTTCTTTTAAATAGTTCCACTCCAAGTTACGTTTACACACGTGTGCTAAAGGTTTGTGTTTTTGCAGCTAACTGAATGTTAATGACCCATGTTTTACTTTAAAGCTGCATGTTAGTTTTGATTATTTATTTTGTTTTATGCAAATCATTTAATGAATGCAGTTCATATGTCTTTAAGATGTCAAATAAAACAGTTTGTCTTAAATGGAGTGTTAAGCGTGTGGGTTTTTTTTGTTTGTTTCTTTAAAATATATTTGATTAAATGGGTCCAATCTGGTCTACTAGATGGCTTTAAATTTTTTTGAAAATGTAATAAAATACACATAATGTACATGTTAAAACTGCACGTTTCTTAAGATATCCAAGGCTGTTCATCTGTTTTCACAATACTATACTATGGAAATACTATACTATGGAAACTTCTTTCCAATGAGCGTTAGTGGATTTTTTTAATGCAGTTTTTAATAATATAAAAAGCATCTGTAAAGGGTTTGCTCCAATTTTTTTCATATTTGTGACTGGGAATGATAATA
>JAMQGT020005325.1:0-14551 GCA_024447675.2 Pterophyllum scalare
AAACTTACAAAGAGAATTTCACTCATTTCTAGGCAATCAACAAGACCCAGATTTACCCAGAGAGTCTAGACCTATATATCTAATGGTTGTTATATAATAAGGATGACTGTGAGAGGATGATTCAGGTTTCAAGCCTGTTATAAAATACTGCTTTTTGTACGCTTGTTTGTGTCTTCGGAGGGCTCAGATTGACACTTTATAGTATATTTGGATCATTACGGATGTTGCTCGAGTCCGAGCACTGTCGCTTATTTTTCCTCCTAATGATCTAAGAGTGCATGTGGGGAGTGAAAAGGTGAACCCAGTTCATTTAGGAACATACTGATTATGGAAATTATTCTAAGCAATGATTCTCTCTTTGTTCGCCTCAGCATCAAATTATCTGTTTTATATGGGGATTTGTAGATGAATGCTCATGTGAAATCATATGTATGTCAGCCTTTGGGCATGAGTATGCACACTAACGGATGCTACAGGCCTGTGACTATATTCGATCTGCATAACTGTGGGATAATTAACATCTTCACCTGGCTCCTGGTTTGTTCATTTAAAAAGCCTAATTAATCACGGGGACAACGTTGAGACTGGAGTCAGCGCCGTCGAGCGTGAAATTACCTTTCTCAGAGACTGGGCTCAAATGTCCATAAACAGTGATCTTTCCAGCCTACCCTCTGTACCCCTCTCTGCCATTCTTTATCTCACAATATACATGGCCTTGGAAGGAGGGAGTGGGGTGAACAAGAGCAGGAAAGGACAGCAGAGGTGGGAAACAATGCTGATGAATAAAAACGAAGCTAGAAGGAAAAGAGTTTTCTTTTGTGATATCCCATACGCAGGCAGACGGATAGTCCTTCTCTGCCGCGTAAAAATAAAATTAGCTGGTGGGCCAGGTATGTGGAACACCTACTCGGAGTGAGCTCTTTGGCCAAATCAATAACTCTGAACTCTCCAACATGGGAGCAGTGAGAAACCCTTTATATCAATAGACGCGCGCTATCATATCCCACTGCTGATGTTGAGTACAGCAGTAGCCGTTCTGGGATTCGCTTGTATGAATCATTCAAGACGCCCACTCTCCTAACCTCTCCCTCTCTACCTACCTGCCCACCCGGCACCCCCTCGCCCACCATGAGTCGCCGTCAGCATCAACTGTCTTTGTACTTAACCTCACACATCACAGCTAACTCATATATCAATGTTTTGTTGAGACAGCAGAGAAGTGATGCATGCCTATTTCTGGCTCAGTAGGAGTAGATGATAACTGCTCTGTGTGTGTGTGTGTGTGTGTGTGTGTGTGTGTGTGTGTGTGTGTGTAGAGAGAGAGAGAGAGTGTGAGGGAGACATGTAGCTCAACGTGATGCAGATATATGTTTCATGAACACTGTGCAAGTGCTATCTGCATTCAGATCTTTGACACTAAAGCACATGACAGCATGGAGACACAGACAGACACATGAAAACAACAAAAAATGACAATGACAAGTGTCACTGTGACAACATCTTTTAAGTAGACACTATAACATACATATGTGCCCCCAGTTTATGGTTATAATAAGTGTTAGTAGAGTTTTCCGGTAATGCCAACAGTGATTTTTAAGGATACAATTGATATACTATACTATTCATAGTATCTGTATAATTGTTGACCATGTCCATCCCTTTATGACCACAGTGTACCCGTCTTCTGATAATTGCTTCCTGCAGGGTAGTGTACCATGTCACAAAGCTTAAATCATCTCAAACTGATTTCTTGAACATGACAAGGAGGTTGCTGTATGCCAGTGGCCTCCACAGTCACCAGATCTCAATCCTATAAAGCACCTTTCGGATGCGGTGAAACAGGAGATTCATATTATAGATTCATATTGGGGGAGGCGCAATGTGTAGGTGCTCACCTCGCAACCGGAGGCTCGCTGGCTCGAGTCCCTGTTTGGGCGCATGCTGTTGTTGTTTCCCTGGGCAAGACACTTAACTGTGGCTAGATTAGTAGCTTCCCACCACCAAGTATGATCGAGGTGCTAATAAATAGTGCATGGAATTGTAAAGCATCTTTGAGTACCATGAAAAGTGCTATATAAGTCTAAGGCATTTATTATATTATAGATGTACAGCTGACAAATCTGCAGCAACCATGTGATGCTATGATATCAATATGGACCAAATCTCTAAGCAACCTTTCCAGTACCTTACTGAATGTGTGCCACGAAGAATTAAGGAATATGGGCAATTTGATACTAGCATAGTTTGCGTGTTTCCTTTGTATCCACATCTCCACAGCGGATTTAAAATCAAAGCATCAAGATGTAAATGAAGTGCAGATAGTCAGCTTTAATCCAAGTCGCTTAACAGAAGTATTGCGTCGGACTGTTTAGGAATCACAGCCATTTTTATACATAACCCTTGGGCTGCTTTTGCAGCATTCGTCTGAATCTGAGCAGAGAGTATAGTGCTGTACACTTCACACTTCATCCTGGTACTTCTATCAGCATTCGCATCATCCCTGAGCACTTGTAACCTGTTTCCACTGGCAGCCAGAAATACCTCTGCCATAACACTGCCTCCAGAATGTTTGACAGATGATGTGTTATGCCACTAGACTAAGCATCACTGTCTGCAGAGCTTTGATGCTACTCTGCCACATGTGCTACAGACAGTGCTGAGAGTGTAGTAAACGTTAAGTGTTGGAGCTGCTCTTCAGGAAAATTACGTGTTGACACAGTTTCTAAATTACACAAAAACCAATAAAGACATGGTCATACCTGTTGTCAAATGCCAGTCAGGCTCGATTTAGTTATTGTATATTCCTAAAAACTTGAGATTTGAGTTTGTATCCTAATACAGACAGGAGAGCAAGATACACTGCATACTCGAGTTTTAATTTTGATGTATTTGAAGCTTGCACCGTGAGAATGTTCTCAAAGTAAGAAACAGAATTATGTTGTAATTATGTATGTAATTAGGTGTTTTTTTTAATAATATTTTGAGATTCATCTGGGTGAACGAATATTGATATATTAAGGATTGTGCTATTAACCCCAGCCTTCTGATGGTCAGTCTGGAAGTGAGAATACAACTGTTGCTAAGCTGGAGCTCATGTGTGTATGTGCAGCTGCATTTGCAATGCAACAATGATGTGAACTGATGATGCGGAGTGATTTTATTCTTCCCACATTTTATGTAAATTTCAGACATTGAAAGGTGTCAGTATGCTTTAAGTGGAGTGCTTTTGGATTGTCAAGGACTACCTGAACCACATGCTCTGAAACCTTTCTAATAATTGCATTAAGGGCAGTTTGCTTGCCAATTTTTGTAACTTTTCAAAGCCAAAATTATACTACAGTCACATCCGCACCACAGCAATTTGCCAGTTTTCACAATTACAGCATGTTATAAAAGAACCAGAGGATTCTTATTTTGCTGTTTGGCATTAAAAACTTATTAGACCCCTTACAATGAAAATACAATGCTGTTTTTGAAAAGTTGGGGCTCTGTGTAAAATATAAATAAAAACAGAAAACCATTTAACGCAAAAACAAAGACATGAACGCTGAATCTGAGAAATTGTTTGCTTGCTGAGTGATTTTTATTGGATAGGTAAAGTGCATGTTTCCCACTGTGTTTTATCAACCCATGTAAGCGTTTGCAAACTGAGGGGACCGAGTGCAACTCAACGGATTTCAATTTTGTTTCATAATGCTCCAGACGTTTTCAGTGGGTTACACTGACCTGCCTGGACTTCAGGCAGGTCAGTGTAGAGTGGCATTGTATTGCTATAATAAGCAAAGTCTTGGCTGTAAAGACTGAATGGCAGCATCTATTGCCATAATAGCTGTGCAGATAATTGAGATTTTGGGTTTGGAACTGTGAGCTGATTGGATGACCCTCTTGATCAGACCACAGTAGAGTTTTCCACTTCATCTTAACTTGTGCCCAGAGAAGGTAGTGGAGTTTCTGGATTTTGTTTACAAATGCCCCCCCCCCTGAGTGTTTTCTTTTTCAGAGGTATTTTTGAGCCCATGCAGTAATTTCCACTGCAGAATCATGTCTATTTTTGAAACAGTTCTGCCTCAGGGCCTGAAAATCACAGCAACTCAGTATTATTTTGCCTTTGTACTTTTGCGTACAGAGATTTCTTTCCTTTAATTACATGATCTACTGTAAATACTAACATTACCAACTTTTCCAGTCTTCGGGTGCTCCTGTCTTAGCTTGTTAAAAAAATGTGTTGCTAGCATCCAATTCAAAATGATCAGATATTTTTCATAAAACAACCTGATTTCTCAATTTCAACATCTGATATGTTGTCTTTGTGCTATTTTCTGTCTATCAAAGGCTTTAAATGATTTACAAATTATCGCATTTTACACAGTATCCAACCTTTTTTTGGAAACATGTTGCATTGCGTGGGCTAAAAGCAGTAGTGAACTGCTTTTTGTTGAGCATCCTTTTTTTCATCAAGTAATTGGCCTTCTTATTGTATTTTTTCTGAGTCAGTAGTGGAGGATAACAGGAGACAAGGGAATGGGAAAGCAGGGAATGACTTGGAACAAAGGCCCTCTGGCTGGGCTCAACTAAAGCAGATGTAGCATAAGATCACTCAAGATCTGTGCCTTAGAAGCCACCAGTACACCCCCATCCTAATTATCTGTTAGTGTAATGTAAATAACATTAACCATAAACTAATTTTTATTATTCTTGTATTATTAACAAGATATGACAGGACATATCTGTATCATCTATTATATAAAAATCCTTATTTTTCTATGAAAAATATGTCAAATACATAGACTCTTACAGTTATTAGAAGTATATAAAACATACATCTGCCAAAAAAAGGCACACTTCAAGACACACTTACGCACACACACACACACACACACACACACACACACACACACACACACACACACACACACACACACACAGTTACTGGTGAATACTTGCAGACACACAGTGGAAAACATTGCTTTAGGTCAGAGGGGACTAACATTCCAATCTTCTGTACAAATCTGTAAGCAGGGTCCTGTGGGAACTGGCACACATAATTAATTTGGTTTCATAAACTTCTGTTACCACATACTGGGGGACTGGGAGCTCGGCATAAACAAATATTGAAATTATTACATCCAGATGTTGTAATTCCCAGGTAATCCGCATGGAAAAATCCTGCATATATGCCTAAATCTCCATGTGTGTTAATATATATGTATATAGTTAGGTGTGTGTATGTGTAGTCAAGCGTGAGTGTGTTTTGTGTGTGCCTGTTTTTTGTGAAGAGAGAAGGCAGACGTCTGCTGCTGCTGCTCAGTTCCCAGGGAAATCAGAAGGCACAGCAAGGGGGTGGGAGAAAGAGGGGTGTGTTGGAGTGGGGGTGGGGGGTTGTGGCTGCAAATAAATAAATTTCTCGAGGACGGGTGGGGAGTGGGAAGAAGAATTAGGAAAGACGAGGGAGATGCAGTGAGAAGGAAAAGGAAGAAGAAAGGCAGAGTTTCGGGGAATAAAATGTTGACACCAGGCTGCTCGCTGGCAGCTGACAGACAGAGAATGTGGCCTGGTTTCTGAGTTGCAATCAAATCCCTATAAACAGAGTGATCATTCACTCTGCCTAAATTCTACTGCATTACTGCCAGCCAGTGAGGACACACACTAGTGCATTCTCACACAGATACACACATGGCAGTTTTTGACAACAAAAAAGGTAGGGTTTTCAGTGGGGTTTGTGGTTTATGTATGCAGGAAATCTCTGCATACATATCACAAAAATAAACAAGTGCACTGCCACAGAACAAACAGTGAAAAGTGACAAGTGGAGGAAGGAAAATTCAGGAAGGTGTTTGGACAGATTAGATTTAATCCCTTAGCTCCCTTGGGGGTCAAGAGTGCTTCAATATGTCTGGGGTTTATGAAGGTTTCACTTTATAGAACAGTGTGAGCTTTCAGAGGTGATGTAGGAGTAGTGCATTTGTTGTTGTTGATGCCTATTAAGCTGCTTAGCAATATAATTTTCAAAGAAATATTCAAAACTTTGCAGAAAGGCAGTTTAGAAAAACAGGATAAGCAGAGAACTTTTGCACCTCAAGGAAGGCATTTGCCGTTTGATCTCAGTAAGAAGCGTTAGACACCTGAGTCTGCGTCTGCATGTAAGCTCAGAAGCAACCACGTTTGCTTCTCTGTTTGCACAGTCACAAAAAAAAAAAAAATCATTGGCCTTTGTGTCAGAGCTGATCAAGTATTTCTTCCATCTCAGTCCTGACCAATAAGGAGGAAGCTTACCTATGCACTTACTCCACTCAGAGGGAGAATCAGTGAGCATGGAAACACCAAGTCAGGGAAAAGAAAAACTCTCATTGACTTCACATGCTTCTTAATGCTTCTCCCTCAAGGTCCTGCTGTTCTCAAGCAGCTGCTCACTTTGCTCTCAGAAGCTGATGAAGCGTCTGGATTGTGAAGTAATGAGTTTTGTTTTGTTTTTTTTCCTCCACGTGTGCCACAGGTAGCTGCTCGTGTGAGCTCTCAGTCAGGAGTTTTGTTCTCACAGAAAATAGAAAATAAGGCATAAAAGGACTCACTCACTGTGTGACAGCGGTAGGTATGGATTACCTCAAAGACCACACCATGTTTACTTACAATTGTTAGCTTTTTAAACTAATTTCATGAGTGGGGCAAATATTTCTGACTTAAAACAATAACTGTGCCAAAGGACTGGTCGCTGCAGTTTGGTGTGCACTACATACAAGCTCCTCCTCCATGAATAGGAGTGAATGGAGCTAAACAGCTAAAATCTTCACTAACTGGTCACTTTATTGTACACCTGTTCAGATGTTCGTTAACACAAATACCTAATCAGTAAACCACATGGCAGCAACCCATTGCATTTAGGGATGTAGACATGGTCAAGATGACTTACTGGAGTTCAAACTGAGCATCAAAAATGGGAAGTAAATTGATTTAAGGCTACAATTTACACAGGCTAACCAAAACTGGATGACAGTAGATTAAAAAAAACAAACAAGTGGCATTTCTCCTTTTTAGATTCTGTTCTAACATTTTGAAAAACCTCAGATCAGAGTCTTGTTTCTTTTCTAAAAAAGGTTTTCTGGATGAGATCATACCCAGTGGCCAAGACAGGTTTGACAGCAATAACCTTTTTCCATTAAAATGTTGCATTCACAGTACACCTATCCCTTTTCTTCCAGCATATCTGTAAACTCTGATTGATTGACAGACCCTGGCCTGTTCTACCCGGCACTGACACCTCCATCGTGAGGTGAACAAAATATCTGCACTTGTGAAGCAAGAATCACTGCCATGCACTGCAAAAACACATCATCTTTACAAAAAGCAGCACTTGCCGAAAGAAAGAAACTCCCCTCTTCCCCTTTCGTCTTCTAAGTCTGAGTGTTACAGTTAAAAGATAAAGAATTCTGGGATGTGGATACGGGTGGGTCCATCCGTCTCGCTGTCTTTGGGCACTGCAGTGACAACGCCTCCATTGTCACAGCTGAGAAATGGTTTCTCTCTATTTGCATTTTTATTGATGCTCCAAATTGCAAATAGCTTTCTCCGCCTTCTGTCTTTGTCTTTGCGTTGAGGAGAGAAAAAAAATCCTCATTTGTTCAAGCTGGCCCTATATAAATCACTATAGTGAAGTGAAGTGATGTGAACTGGACTCATCTCTGAATAAAACATCAGGTGGCACACAGGGCACAGTGGAAGCAGTTTTGTCTCTTAAGGTTTTTTTTTTAAATTTTGCTTTTTAAATTTAGTGCACCCTTTGCTGCTGCACTGTACCAAGCCAGATGCAAAAAAAAAAAAAAAAACGAACACAGAAACTTTGACTGCATTCCGCTTTTCTGCTAACTCATTGTCAAGAACATGTACCATGTATTACATGCTATGCAGGGCTACACAGCAGCTGGTCAGACACATTGATTACCTTGCTATTTTCTGCACAGGTCCAATATGGATTGGCCCATTACCCCAGTCACTTTCCTGTAGTAACAAACAGCAGTCACGGCACTCTGCGAGAGTGCAATTACTTATCAGTCAGTGAATTACTGTGCTTCGTAGTCGCACACCTCTCTCCTTCTCCCTCTGTCTCTCTTGTCTCACTTTCTTTCAAAATGAGTGACTGTGAGACGATGAAATTTCATTGTTTATGTATTTATTCATTGTGAAGCAGGGATTACTGACTTTACAAGGTCATTCAAACAGATGAGTGAATACTCTATTGACTGAAATGTAAATACGGGCTCACACTGGGCTCGAGTCACACAGCTAGACATACAGCCGCTGTCTTCATTGTCCTTCATTGTCAGCCAGAGGAGCAAAAGTGTTTCCCTTAAACTGCTGATTAAGTTGCTGCAGCTTCTATCAAGGTCTGGGGATCTTGGGAAATAGGAAACCAGAAAATGAGATGTTGATATTGATTCTACAGTCTTGAACAGAGGGCACCTTTCACTTAATCTTAACTGAACTGACAGCCATACAATAACCCCATTTACCTGTAACCTTTGTAGTAAATATTAAAGATATGGAATAGAAGTATTAAAACTTAGAAATGTGGGCTGGAACTTTTTCTAGCAGATGCTTGTCTTTCTTTATGGCAGCATTTAACAACCCAGCATCTCCCTGGTTAAAACTGGTTGCAGGATGCTAAAAACTGAAGCACAGACGGATGGATGGCAATGTTGTTTCTACTGAGAATAGAGGTCTACTCAGACAAAGTGAGTCATTTAGATAAAATTATTGCAAAGAAGCAGTTAAATGCATTTGTCTTTGTCTTTTTTTTTTAAACAGCAACTAATATGGTTAGTACATGGCTGTGAAAAGACACCCACACAACATCTTGTACTCGTCTTGTCTCCATGTACAGATTTTTTTTTTTAATAAGCAACACTTTTTAGCTCTTTATGGTTTTGTACATCTAAATTCTATTTATTTTACTGCAAGGTGAACCTAAAATGTGGGATTTATGAATGCTGCTGATATGTGAAGGCAATTATAAGGAATGAGATCACAAGTTCAAACCACCAGTGATGTGCGCTCGCCCCTAATTATTTTTTCATCAAGAAATATTTGTCTTATTCCTTTTTATTGTTATTTATTTATAGAGATGGTAGAAAACCATTCTTGAACACAAACTGACTAAAAAAGTACATCCAAACCACGCTTAATTCTTAATTCATGCTATCGTGTCAGACAGGTAGCAGTTAGCTGCCTGTAGCTGCTGGACATTTAGGGAACTGTAAGAATCGCAGCTTTAACGTTGCAAGCTGTAAAACCTAAACGTTCAATGATACTAGCGTGCTTCGTAAAGGTGAGGGAATTACAAATAAAGTGATCAGTTTCTGTGGCGTTGCATGGAGTAATTAATTGCACTTGACACACTGTAAATGGATTCATATAAGAATATTGATCAGTGCAGCTTTAAAGACAGATTATCAATACAAGTGTTTATGGCCTCATTAGTGCATAGGTGGTAAATAAGAAAAACAACAGGCTGATTACCAAATTGAAAAATCACCTTGCTTTTAAATGATTCTTTAAATATAATGCCCTCCATGTCTACACACTGCTGTGAAATATGCCAATATATTGATTTGGATAATCCATAAAAAAACGATTAATCAAAAAATATGTATGGTCACCTTCAGGTGTCCTTCCTCCAGCCCTGACCCATTACCCTCATCATCTAATGACCTTTTGCTCTGACAAACAGACAGATGGCTCCATTTTACCCCCTCTGAGCAGGTGTCACAAGGATGATAAAAGAGAAGAAAGAGGAATGTGATGAAGAGATGAGAACCCTAGCAGGATGTGACAGAACACTGCTGGAGAGGAGTGGAGTTGAGAGGATGGATGGAGTGGTGAAAAGTAGACAGGAAAGACAGCAGTGTTTTGTTATCACCCTCAGCTGCTCTTTAATGCGCTGGGAAAAAAGTGGAGTTCAGTGGCTTAGCCTCTTGCCTGTCTTCACCTCTGATACTTACTGCTGACAAATGTTTTAAACCAAATGATTCATATGTTTTTAATGTACTGTAGCGTGCAAATGTCTCGAGCCACTCCTCATCTATTTGTATTTTGCCGGAAAAATGGGAAAATAGGTGCAGCACAAGTTTATGCAATTCTAATGAGCTTGAAAGTCAATATTTGGTATGATCCCCTACTTCTCTCAACACAGTCTGAACTCTCTTAGGCAGTTTTTGTAATTTCTTTAAGTAGTCTGCAGGAATAGCTCTCCAGGATTCTTGAAGAACATTCAAAGCTCTTCTTTGGATGTTGGCTGCCTTTTGTTCTGTTCTCTGTCAAGATGATCCCACTCTGCTTCAGTAATGAGGTTCGGGCTCTGGGGAGGCCAATCCATGACTTACAGTGTTCCATTGTGTGGTTTTTTTGTCTCTCCAGGTATGCTTTTTACTGCATTGGCAGTGTTTTTGGGATCATTGTCATGCTGTTTTTGTCAGTCAGACAGTTTCCAGATGGTGTTACAGATGGATCAAAATCTGATGATCATGATCAGTGTTCATTATTCCTTCAATTTTGACAAGATCTCCCACACCTCTGGCTAAAATGCAGTGCCAAACCATGATGGAGCTGCCGCCATTCTTTACAGATGGCTGTAGAGACTCACTTTTAAACCTCTCTCCTGAACTCCTGTGCACATATTGACAATGATGTGAACCAAAAATTTCAAATTTGGATTCATTGCTTTAAGACCTTTTGCCACTGACTTTCAGTCCAGTTCTTGTGTCATTTGGCCTTTTTCCCTCAACATTTTCTGCCTGTTTCCATTGAGACCATTTCTGATGAGGCTAAGGCAAACAGTAGGTGGATAAACTGAAGGATCTGCTGCATCTCGCAGGTCCTGTGTCAGGTTGTTGCTGGATTTTGTCCGTATTTCTTTGAGACATTCCAGATACTGTTCATCTCCTGTAGATAGTTTTGTTTTGTTCTGTTTTTTTTAAGGCCTGCCACTTCTTCTTTGGTCCTCCATGTGTCCAGTTTCAACAAATTTAAGGACACACTGCACTCCATGCTGAGATATTCCAAGTTTTCAGTTAAGAGCTCTTTGAAAATCACCTCAGTGGTGCAAAAATACTATTTTATGCCTGTCAAACTGTGTTATCTTTGACATTTTTTATAGATTCAGCTAAAGAAATAGGAAGAGATTATATGTTTTTGCAACCGGCTCCTAGTAACAAGCAAGTACCCAAAGATACAATTTCACAATTACAATGCAATTTAGTTCTTTGCTAAGTTATATGTACACACAACACTGGCTCCTCCCTTGAGTTAGATGCCTATTTTATTGTGCTCAGATGAGTCACAGGTCAGAGTTAAGTGGCTTAACAAACAAAAAACATTCCTCTGAAAATGGTCAGGCACAAGGACCAGAGTGAAAATGACTGAAAAAGCAGCCAATGTCCAAAAACAAACGAGACCGTCAAACAAACAAAACCATTTTGAAAAATATTGGAAGTCATACCTGAACTACAACACAAGTTTTAAGTTAAATGAAGACTAAATTTTATATGAATTTCTTGGAAATCAGCCAAAGAAAATTCAAACGTCAGCCAAGCAAAAGGCTTTTCCCCCATTATAAGGACTTGTGAATTTCACTGAGCTTGAGTGGAACCACAGGTGAGGTGAGATGCGCTTACTTTAATTGTAATTTTGTAATTTCTGTTCACCCTATGATCTCTCCTCAGCATTGTGTGTGTGAGAGATCACGTTTGTTCTGTATTATCCCTCAAATAAAAATCCTCATCAAAACAAAGTGAGATGCCCATGGCTCATTGGAATGACAACAGCGGCATATCCTGCTTGCACCTGATAAAAATTTTACATCGTCTCCTGTACAAAGAGGATCAGTGTGATTCCTTTGAGAGAGACGATGCTGAATTCAGCCCCACCATGTGCAGAGCACTTCTGACATATTCACGCTTACATGGATAAATGTGTTGCGTAACCGGCGAACCATCTGTTTGAGAAAATGCCAGATAAATACTAGGTAAACAGTGAACGTGAGGATGTGAAAACAAAATGACTTAAGAAAGGTCTGTGAGCACAGGAGTGACAGTGAGTTAGTTGTATAATTGGTTTGTGAAGTAGAAAGCAGGAGGTGGCGTTGAATCAGAGCTGAAGAAGGGGAGAGGAATGAGCAGATGAGAGGCGAGGTAAAGTGAAGGAAAAAGGGGGACGACGTAAAGAGCTGAGCTCATGCACAGCTGGCTGATGAAGGGTGAAGGGAGAGAAGCAGAGGCGAATGATAGAAGTCCAGACCTGCTGAAATTAGACAAATGCACACCATCCAGACTAACAGGGTCGTTGGCTGCCTGAAGAATAACAGGCGGGCCAATTTATAATGCTACCTGCTTAATATGCCTTCTTATATGCTTCCTAATGCATAACACTCAGACCAGCGTTTTAATCACTAAATATTGTTGGGTGCACAATCTGTAGAAATCCTTATGTTACTAAGATCTTTTGGAATCAATTAAATAAGGATAGCGCAGGAGAAAGACTCAGACAGATGTTGCAATTTGCAGAATTTGCACCACTGAGACTAAAGGACGGGGCAGGAGAAATTTGGTGAGAACCCCGCTTGAAAGCACTGATCAGTGATGCCTCTCCTTAGCAGCAGTGGTGCCTCTTAGTAGTACTGACAGCAGCAGAAAGGAGCAGGGGAGCTGCAGGAGAACAGCCGAGATCTGAAGAGTGCTGCCCAGAATAGCAGAGGATAAGTGGTAACTAAGAGAAGTCAAGTAACTAGCTGGAGCTAGTTTATATTAAATGTGTATCAAATGTGAAGCAAATGAATGGAAAACCGCATCATGATGCATCATAAGAGCCAAGCAAGTCACATATTACATTAAACAGCATCAAGCATGTAATTGCTATAGCACTCATCTGGTTTGCTAGAACCTTCATTATTTTCTCATTTATTGAAATGATTTCATATTCGATTCAGATTTTTTTTTTAAAATTCAGAATCAGCATATGCTGTATCTAACATAAAGAAACAGAGATGTACACATATAGCATGAAAGTGGCATAGCTATTATCTGTGATATTACTCTATATAATGGCTTGTATAGTGTGGGTGAAATGAAGCTGTAAAGAGAGCGGGTTGTGTTGGGCTGCAGCTCTACACCAAACTGGAGAGCGCTCTCCCAGGAGAGGGGGTAAAAGCGCAGGACGGGTGATTCCTAATCTTATTGTTGTTCTTTCTATGATGTCTCCTGTCGAACCCAGTTTGCCCCACGCTTGTCTGAACCCACAAGCACAGCAAGTCACTCTCTTTCCCATGCAACTCAGCACTGTGTCAGCCTGCACTGTGCCACCTCTGCCGACAACCTGGTTCACACAGAGGATAACGCTCGCAGAGAGCTCCACACTGACTGACACATGTTCACTCGCAAACAGACGCAGCCCAGGCTGTGGCACAAGCGACTTTTTTTTAATTTATTTTTTTTACGCAAACCTGAGTTCTTTTGCAAAAGCTGCGATTGCATACCGGCAGTGTTCGTGCTGTGGTGAAAGTGCAAGGAAATTCAGCTCTACCGGACAGATAAGATGAGTTTGAGTTTGTGCATCCCTGAGAAATCCCTCATCGATGTTTATCAAACGCTCTCACACGGAGCAGGGTAAAGGGCACATCAAAAGTGACAGCATTATTACCTCAACAACAGCCCCTCCTGCTGGTGGGCAACAAAAAACCATGTGGACGCATGATACGAGCACTCCGGATGTAACAAGTGGATCTGAGTGCTTTAGAAATGCATGAGAATCATTCAAACTGTAGATGCAACGTTTCCGTTCTTCAGATGTATTTACATTTGAATGATAATAATAATTAAATGTAGGCATTTTTTTTAAAGGGGAGTAATATATTTCAGTATTTTGAGTGGATTTTTATGCACGTGAGCCACTCAAACTAAGACCCTTATCCTTTTAGGGTCTTAAAGGGGGGGGAAACATGACGTTAAGTATGAATTAATTCTGTGTGGTGATTGCACATTCTTCCTGTGTTTGCATGGATTCTCTTTGGGTACTCCAGCTTCCTCCTGAAGTCCAAAGACATTCATTTTGGTTTAAGTGGCAGTTTCTAAATTGGCTGTAGGTGTGAATGTACCTCACCTCTCACCCTGTGACAGCTGGAGTAGGCTCCAGCCTGGTTAGATTGGGTGGTGAAGAAAATTGATGGCTGGCTGGAAGTATGAATTAAGTGGTTACTGCTTCAACTATGATACAACCAACAAAATAATGATTATCCATAATTTACTGTCATTTATGGGGCAAATGCCTCAATAAGTATCTGAATGGTACAGAAATCCATTACAGAACACCTCAGGAACACCTTCAAGAAATTTCATTAAATTTGGCATAAACATTTACTTGGACAAGATGATGAATTCATTTGGATCATCAAAGGCCGAAAGCAAAGTTGAGTTGCACTTACAAACACATTTCTTCTCCATTTTCTATCCTACAAACATCTAAAATAAAATATAATTATTAGACATGGAATAATTAGGATCCAGCAATA
>JAMQGT020005326.1:0-11309 GCA_024447675.2 Pterophyllum scalare
TTCACCTCATCCATAGTTCCCGTGAGGTTTGCATATAACCTCTCTAGCATTCCATCAGTTCCATTTTCTCAGTCCATGTATGCATTGATTGGTTGATTGGTAGAATTGCTCCTCTAATTGGTTGATTTAGTCATTTATGTTTGTAATTAACAATTTATCTAATAAATGAGCTTTGTGAGTACTAAGTAAGTTTAATGTGATGAGGTGGTGCATGTGTGACTTTCATGCTTATTTTTCATACTTACTTTCAAGACAGTCAGATGAGAGTCAGCTGACAGTTATGGTGTGGTGAGGATGGCCTAAGAACTACGGTCGACCTGACATGGTGGTGTTTGTGATGCTGTGCAAAAAGCAATTGGACTCAATCTTGGACATGATGGAGTACAATCTGCACATGCTGAAGCAGAAAATTGTTACTTTCTCACACAACTAACAGCTCAAATCTTTCAAAACGAGGATGGGTTACCATGCACTCTGTTTTAATCATCTTTATAAAATATGCCTGCAGTAGTTTGGCTGAAAAAAACTTATTACTACACTTTATTACAATCCTTCCTGTGATGGTGGGATGAAGAGCTCCAGCTGCTCATAAATACATACTAAAAAGAGGAATCATTTCTCCAGGACATGAATGCAACATAATGCATAAAAGCAAGGACAGTAAAATGAAGAAAGGCTTATAATATCAGATGAATAATGGCAAGATATCTGCATTTTAATGAAAAAGAACAAAATGGTGTGCGTGGATGGGATTTTTCTGGAACACCTGAAAAGATAAGAAAGCATATTATGATACCCTGAGTGTTGGAGGAACTGCACCTCTCAAACTGTGAACCGTATTGTATCTTTCGGGAATGTCCACACACACTGAATCACCGGAAAGAAATACTATTGGTATACCAATGAAAAAGGCTGGATTTAAGGAGGGCGGCACAGCAAGAAGGTGCTGGGTTCGATTCCACCGACCGGCTGGGGCCTTTCTGCATTCTCCCAGTGCCCGAATAGGTTCTCTCTGGCTGGTTTTCACACTAAATTCTGATCCTACCATCTGAACGTTGCAACAGAACTCTCATGAGACCAGTAAAGGGTTTTCTAGTCTTCTATTCTCTGGTTTTGGAGAGCCAGTGAATTGTAGCCTCAGTTTCCTGTTCTTAGATGACAGAAGTGCCTCCTGGTGTGGTCTTCTGCTGCTGCAGCCCATCTGACTTGAGGTTCGACATGTTGTGCATTCAGAGATGGTCTTCTGCATACCTCGGTTGTAATGAGTGGTTATTCGAGTTACTGTTGTATGGATTTTCTTACTGTTTTCTACTGTCCAGGGTGCACCCCGTCTTTCGTTCCATGACAACTCTGATAGGTTATCCCTTAATTGGATAAGTAGAAGAAAATGGATGGATGGATCTTTAGAATTCTGCACAGGTGCACAAATGGCACGGACACCAGTTACGAAGGACACTGAATTGTCCCAAAACCTCTGTCTGTAACAAGTCAACAGTTTGGGTCAGATTATGCTCGACAAATTTGTGGAACGTGTCTCGAGATGAGACGTGTTTGGGGATGTCCCTCCAGGCTGTTTTCAAAGAGGAAACCGAAGACACGTAGTTTACATTTGTGAACACACTTTCTGGCAGTTTACTCCTGAAAGGCATTTGAAGTGTTCGCACTTTGTCGTTCACATCAAAATCACACTCTTTACGCAGCAACTGTCACTCTTCTTCTGTCAGTTTTCATGAATGCAGCACGATGAATGTCTTCTAGCAGCGGCTGTCAGAAAGTGGTGGCAAATATACCAGTGTGTGAAAAGCACAACCGCTAACAAGACACAGACAGAAAAGATGTAGACACGTGATACACCCAAACATATATTACAACCACACTGGCTTTGAAGCATACGTTGATGTTTAAAGGGGACCCATTATGCTCTTACTTATTTCCTGTAATATATACGATTAGATGTTAAACACAGCAAAAGATTCAGGGGTCTGTATCTACAAACATTCCCTCTGAGAAAAATAGCTCTAAACAGCATGTTTCAGACAGTTTTCTTGTCTTGACTCTGGCTTATGTCACAGAGAGGAATATGGTCAGCCCCACCCACCTGCTGCTGACACTTCCTGTTTGCAAAAGGCAACAAATCCGAAGAAAGAGGGGAGCTAAAAGATTGTTTCAGAACTGAGGAGCTGTACCGAGGTCAGGTGTAAGATAAGGCTTGCTTTGATCATCCAATCATGCAAAGCTATCCTGCTCGAGTCCAATAAAAATATAGAGCTGGAAGTGAGAAAAGTCGCTACCCTTAATACTACTCTTAATGTCAGATATTCAGTGTTGGAGGCAAAGTGACACACTTAGATTAATTAAAAGATGGACGCAGCCTAAGCGTTTTGAAACAAGAGGTGGTGGTGGTGGGGGGGTCTAACTGACAGAGACCACCTACTTTACTGGGATAACTTACAAAATTAAATTATCATCATGTGGTTTTCAATAAGACTTGAAACTAGTGACCAAAAACTGTAAACTCATCAGGAAAGTGTTTACTGAGGTCACAGACGAAAAGGACTGAAAACTTGTTTTCCAATTGACTTGTATATTAGTCAGTAGCCCCCGAGTAATCACTGGTTGGTAGCGTAAAGTGTGTAGTCTGCAACCTGTTGGGAATTGGTTGCTGGAGATTGCTGGCAGTTGCTAGTATGAAACTGGTTGAAAAGAGGGTGCTGCTCTGAAAACCTTCTTACGATTGCTTTGGTCGCTAGAAAGATGGCATGGTCACCTGTAGGGAATGTTTGCATTTAGAGTAAAAGTTGCTCCTTTTGAAATGTGGAGGTTGCAGTGGTACAACTTTTACTTTGAAGGTGAAGGTTCGACCAAAGCAATCACAAAGAGGTTTTTGGTGCCGAACCCTATTGGCAACTGATTTCACCTAGCAACAAACAGCAACCTCCAGCAACCACTTGCCAACCAGTTGGGGAATGCACATTTTTCCTTAGCAAGCAGGTCACTCCCTGCTGGCCATTATAAAGAATGCATGTTAAAAGTAATTCCACATTGGCTCCACTTTGCTGCTAGGACCACCATTTATATCGGTTGTGTGTTGGTTGTGTAGAAGCAGACAAAGGCATTTTTACTGGCTGGTTTGGTGCTCGCCATGAACAGCTGCAGCATCTCCATTTAGTTATTTCTGTTTATACTAACTTTACCCAATTACACATCACCCACAGGTCATTGACAGTTGGCCTCTGGCACACTGAAGTTCTTAGAGAGAAAGACCCCAACACTTAAAGGTGACTTAATTTAATTAGTAGCTTCAGAGACAACAGAATCCTCGTAGTGATGAATGAACCGTTTCTTTACAAAACCAGCCATCAGACAGGAAATTCACGCCTCAGGGAGACAACAGGCCTGCGGGATATCGTTCATCATAATTTAAAAAGCCCACTATAATTAAAGATCTTCAGATGTACATTAAGAAAGTCAAAAAACAATAACAGGGGCAAAGTGTGTGTTAAAAGCCATTATTGTCCTGTTTTAATTCTGTAATTTCCCTCCTCACCTAAACATCCTTTTACCTGAAATGACCTGAATTAGCTAGTGTTTTGTTTTTTTTAACACACTGAGAAACAAAACACAACTCTGAAGGTGACTAATGTTTCTTCACTGTATTTCTGCAGCTTTTAAAACAAAAGGCGTCTTTCAGACACTAAGAGCAACAAACAGAGGGTGCTGAAGACGTGGAGGGTATTGCTCGCATTCTGTTACGTTCCTTATTTTCTAATTCCAGTTAAATTATGTGCAAGTATTTTCCATCCTTCATTGTGTTGTCGTCATCACAGGGTTATAAATGACCAGAAGAGATTGGAAATGTCACAGAAAAACAGCAAGAAAACTGGAGGGGGGGGGGGAAACCACGCACACAAAAGAACAAGCAAGAGGAGTGAAGAAGCGATTATCGACCAGTCTGAGGACAGAAGGAGGAAAATTTATGCATCCAATTGGTTTGTCTATTAACCTGGAAAGAGAAGTTGCAGATGAAAAGTGCTTTAGAGGATGACAAACCTTTTTGGTTGTGCTAATACAGACAGTCGTATCTACAGTAGAAACAAGACAGACAGACCCACAGGGAGAAGGACCTCCGCTCCCTCCGTCCACATTTAGTTATTTACATTTCATTTTTTTAGTAGTGTTCTTCATTATTCTATCTGCAGTGTGTTCAGAGACTTCTAATGTACACAAAAGGCCATGAGCTCCTCATGCCACGCTGTGTCCTTGTCCCTCCGAACTCTTCCGGGGTGGTTATGGGGGGGGGAGGGGAGGAGGTAGAGGGAGGGTCAGGTAACATGTTACTGGGTCGGTGAAAGAGAAAGAAGGGGAATGAAAGTGAAGGCAGTCTTCATTCAGTGGTATCATGTGTCAGGAAGCTGATTGATGTCAGTCAAGTTGGTGTCATTGAGGATTACTTTGATTCGATCCAAGGAGTCCGCCTGTCGTATTCGCTCCAGCTGTACCTGCGGACACGAAGAAACATCGATAAATTTGTTAACGCGATCGTTCGGGAGGATCTCACACCGTATAATGCTTTAAGAACTAAAAATCATCTGAAGGAGTGTTCTACTTTTTAAAAAAAATGTAGAAAGTTTATTTTCTTTTTATACCTTCCCATTTTATTTCAATTTCCTTATACAATATGGACATATTTCTTCAGATTTTTTCACTTTTAGTACTTTTTAAAAAAAAATTTCTTCACAATTGGTTATTTTTCTAAGAGGTTTATTAGTAATGTGACCTTTAGCATACATGTATGGGTTTGTTTTACAGGTGTTAGTAGCTTCCTTAGTCCCTTCTCATTTTCAGGGCGTCAGTTATTGCGTGGATCATTTATGCAGCAGGAATCCTTTTGTGGTGGACCTCGATGTTAGGTTGCTTAATTGGACCAGACAGCGGAGAGTGTAGACAGGAAGATACCTGACACGAACAAGGTATTTTCACCCAGAGAACTGCCACTCACTGGATATTTTCTCTGTTTTGGACCATTCTCTGTAAACCCTAGAGATCGTTGTGTGGGAAAATATTCAGACCAGCCCGTCTGGCATCAACAGCCATGCCACGCTCAGAGACACTTAACTCACCTTTCTTCCCCCATTCTGATGCTCAGTTTTAACTTCAGCAGGTCACCTTGACCATGTCTAAACACACGTGTGCTCAGTTCCTGCCATGTGATTTGCTGATTAGATATTAGCTTTACTGAGCAGCTGAGTGTGAGTGTCGAATGTTTGAGTGTGTAATTTGTTGTTCAAAACATTGCGGAGTCACCAGTTCATCTATATTTTGCTGTTAAATTGACAGTAACATGACTCAAACATTCCTTAATTTTGTTTTTATCCTAATTTTACTGAAGCCGAGACATTTGTTTTGTTAGAAGAAACAGACAAAGAAGTTTTTGTTCATGAAGTTTTTAAATAATTTTTGCTTGAAAAAGATTAAAACCATGATTAATCAGATGAGCACATTTTAAAATATCCATCATAAACAAAGGCAGAACAAAAACAAATAGAGTCATTATTATTCCTGCATAAAATATACTGGTGTCATAACTTTAACTGCTAAAACAGCAAGGTTGTTTGGTGGTTAAATATGTGACACAGTGACTCTAACCATTACTTTGAATGTAATCTTAAACCCTGGTTACAAAGTAGCCAAACCTGCCATCATACCCACTGCTTTTTTACTATCCAGCAGCAGTGTAATGTAATAAAGTAATAAAATGTAATAAAATGTTATGGTTTTACACTTCAACTACCAGTGCTGTCTAAAGTTTTGCCTTGCAAATGTTTTTTTACTTGCTTACTGACATGCTACTTCCTTTGGGTTTCTCCACCCTCCTGTGGCGGCACCTAAATGTGGTTTATTTTTTAAATTTTGCATTGTTTTAATAACTCTTAACATCTGGCCTGGGACAACATCTGGAAATTAACCATTTGGAATATTTATAGTGGTGTTACAGCTATGATAATGCAGTATCTTGTAGCACGTAGCAGACAGCTGCTTGCGACCACAGCTACAGTCGCTGCTCCCTCAGTTGTGGCTGCTCTGGCTCAAGTCTGCACCGCTGAGTTTATACAGATAAGTCGAGCAGCTGACTCTCGAGCTCTGTGGCTGACCACAGCCGTGACAGACTGCAGATCTGATAGCGACTGCAGCCAGATGATGACAGCCGTCCCTGCCACTGTGGCCGCTTTGTTTATCATGAATCTGGCTGTGACACGCTGGCTACATGCAGCAGTTGTGCATCTCTGTGCAGCAATGACAGTGCTGTACTGAACTGTTCTTTTTCCAGGGTGGAATGATTGTATAGCATACATCTTCAATATCTTTAAAAAAAAGAACTGAGTGCACACGTTTGATTTTATTTTGGATTTTCTCTGATCCACACAGGCCCAAAAAGTATACATATAGGCTCAAATATATACATACACTCATATTTTTTTTAAATAAGTGGCCCCAAACGGTTAGCAGCACGATGGTGCGGTGGTTAGCACTGCTGCCTCACAGTTAGAATACTATCCTGAAGGCCTGGGTTTGATTCCACCTTGGCCCAGGCCCCTCCCTCTCTCTCTGTGTGGAGTTTGCATGTTCTCCCCCATGTCTGTGTGGGTTTTCTCCGGGTACTCCGGCTTTCCCCCCACAGTCCAAAGACATGCACTTACTGGGGTTAGGTTAATTGGAAACTCTAAATTGCCCATAGGTGTGAATGTGAGTGAGTGAGGTTGTCTGTCTCCTGTGTTAGCCCTGCGACAGGCTGGCAACCTGTACAGGGTGTACCCTGCCTCTCGTCCTATGTCAGCTGGGATAGGCTCCAGCCCCCCTGCGACCCTGAACAGGATAAGTGGAAGTGGATGGATGGCCCCAAAGGTTCTACAATGTCTCGTAGAACTTAAACTGCCAGATGTATTTGCTCGTCTGCCTTAACCCACACATGAACGTGAATGACATCCCATTCTTCATCCATAGGGTTTAATATGATGTCGGCCCACCCTTTGCAGCTATAACAGCTTCAACTCTCTCTTCTGGGAAGGCTTTCTACAAGGTTTAGGAGTGTTTATGGGAATTTTTGACACTTCTTCCAGAAGCACATTTGTGAGGTCAGACACTGATGTTGGACGAGAAGGCCTGGCTCACAATCTCTCCTCTAATTCATCCCAGACGTGTTCTATCGGGTTGAGGACAGTCAAGTTCTTCCACACCAAACTCCCTCATCCATGTCTTTATGAACCTGCTTCGTGCACTGGTGTGCAGTTAAGCTGGAACAGGAAGGAGCCATCTCCAAACTGTTCCCACAAAGTTGGGAGCATGAAACTGTCCAAAAATCCTTCCTTTCACTGGAACTAAGGGGTCGAGCCCAACTCCTGAAAAACAACCCCACACCATAATCCCCCCCCCCGACACAGACACACACACCAAACTTTACACTTGGCACAATACAGTCAGACAAAGCACCGTCCTCCTGACAACCGTCAAATCCAGGCTCATCCACAGGACTGCCAAACGGAGAAGTGTGATTCATCACTCCAGAGAACACGTCTCCACTGCTCTAGAGTCCAGTGGCAGCGTGCTTTACACCACTGCATCTGATGCTTAACATTGTGCTTGGTGATGTAAGGTTTGGATGCAGCTGCTCGGCCATGGAAACCCATTCCATGAAGCTCTCTACTCACTGTTCTTGAGCTAATCTGAAGGCCACATGAAATTTGGAGGTCTGTAGCAACTGACTCGGGAGAAAGTTGGTTACCTCTGCACACTATGCTCCTCAGCATCTGGTGACTCTGCTCTATGATTTTATGTAGCCTACCACTTCGTGGCTGAGTTGCTGGCATTCCCAATCGCTTCCACTTTGTTATAATCCCACTAACAGCTGACTGGAATATTCAATAGTAAGGAAATTTCACACCTGCACTTGTTGCACAGGTGGCATGCCTATCACGATACCACACTGGAATTCACCGAGCTCCTGAGAGCTCAGTGAATGGATGGGTGAGTGAATACTTTTGGCAATATAGTGCATCTGAGCTTGTATTTTGACCCTGTATGGATTAGAGCCAATCCAAAACAAATTCAAATTTGTGCACCCAATTCTTGTTTTTCAAAGTCATTAAAGATGCATGCTGTGCAATCATTTAACCCTAGAAAAGGAAGAGCTCAAATAAATCATTAAAAGCCCCAAATTACCGTGACATTCATGCCTATGATGAGTGGATATAAACTTCTGACCACAACTGTATGCGACACTTTGCTTGACATAATTACAGGAATGTGTCCTTAGGGTCTAATGTGTTGGGGGTGTTGTTATCCACTGAATTACATCCCTTTGGCTGCCTGTGTTTCAGTGTAGAAGCACAATTAACAAAAAGTAAACAACCTACCTGAATTAATGGAAACATTTTGAATTCAAATCGCATGGCTTTAGCTTTTTTGATAAGAAAAAAAATTATCAGCCACTTAAAGGGAATGATATCTTGATCTAAGTAACAACATTACCAGTGCATCACACAACACTGATGCTATCAACCTGTGCAGATAATTTATCCCACCAACCAGTGACCCTTTCAGTGCTAGGTTGCCTTTGCAAAGCAAACACATTTTCAGAAACTAGAAAATCCTTTCAAGCAAGTCCTGTCAAGAAAGAGATTTGCTGCTTCCACTTTTCTGTCTCTGTTGGATTATGGCAGTGTTATTTATATGCATGCATGCATCTTCACAGTGCTCAGACATGCTGGATACTGTCTAGCATCACAGACTAAACATTAAGACGCTGCTATGTTCTTATTTGGTCTGCTACCACATTACCTGCTAACGGATAGGTACTGTCTTCAGCTCCAACATGTCTGCCTTCAGCTTCAAAGTCAGCTAAATCTTAAGAAGCTGGTCTCACTACATGAATTTAAAATGATTTTAAATTTTAAGAGAGATTTTTAATCTCATGAGTCTCAAATTAAAAACCCACCCTGCATACCTCGTTCAAGGCCATAAATTCCCTCCACACCCTGGATGAATCAACTCCCCAAATCGAGAGACAACTGCGTAGATCCGGATCCGTTTGTCATATTATCTTAAGATCATAATTTCATCATGTTTTGTTTATACTGTTCTGGCATGTCTTTTTTTTGTTCCAGTTTTTATTTCCAATTTCTCACATTGCAGAATCCTTCCAAAAATTCCTGGAGTTGATGGATCATCTCCAAAAGTGAGCAACTTCTAATTTGGTCTACACCCTATATGCTTATCCCAACATCCATAACTTTATGAGGTATCCTGCTAAAAACAACGAAAATGAGCTAAACCCACCAAATATAGTTTCTGGAATAAAGTTTTGTACACTCGCATTTTGGCCTTACAGTTTTTCTGGTTTGTTGAAGGCTAACCTAACCACTCTAACTGGCTCATTGTTGGCCTGGTGGATGTGAACAGGTTAAATAGAGAATCTCTGCTTACCTGAAGGGTCTGAGAAAGTTTGACAAAGTCCTTCTGAACCTGCTCGCTGACGTCCAGCTCGGTTTGCAGCCGCTGGGCTTTGTCCCTCTCATCGAGGACCTGACTTTCTAGTGCACTCTACAAGGACACACAAAGGTTTGTTCAGAAAGGTTAAACGGAACCAGTGATTAAAAGAAAGCACAGAACTGAAGCAGAATCTTCACAGAAACACATTTACAGAATGATTTCATAGGTTTAACTCTACTTCGCTGCAGTTTACCAGTAGCTGGATGTATTCATCTCACACACAGCCCCCTTTATTTTACATCAAACATACACTGGGCCTCATTAAGCGTTCAGTAAACGACACTCTGAGGGTGAGATTATGCTGAAATATGAGCTGCTAGTGGCTTAGATGCTGAATAATCTGTTAGATCCTGACAAACAGAAAGTAAAATCCAACAACAGCAGGGTGAGATGTGATGATATTACTGATCGAGTTAAAGTGAATTTTTGGGAAGAGCTCGGGGTGGTGGATCAGCAGATCAATGCGTGCAGCAATACACGGACCTTTGCAGTGGTGAGCTCTTGAGCTGCTGCTCCAGGCTGATCCTCAGGCCCTGGAGGCTCTCCAGTGTCTCAGTCTTCTTGGCCAGACTGCTCTCCAACTGCATAAAAGAGGTAATGCACACATAAATAATCACATCTGATAGTCAACAAATTAATAAAGGCTTGTTTTTGCAATTAAGAATTGTAGAAAAAAACATTAAGGCAGAGTTTATGAACCATGGCAGAATAAATAATGAGCATCACAGGGTTCATTCATTGATTCTTGGCCACTGTAAACAACATTTGACCATTTAAAATAATTCTATAAAACTGAGATGTGAACTTTATCAATCCATCAGGCACAGAGAAACGCCAGCATCTCAAAAACCTCCTGCATGTGTAATCATGACTGCACAGATATAATACAGACTGAAACGTGTGCAATTAATCATTTCATTACACCTCATTTGTCATGTACAGACTCGAGAATCCCAACTACAAAGCTTTTTTTTTTTTTACACTTTACATTAGAAAAACAAAAAGATGCTTGCAAGATAGGTCGGTCATGGCTGGACACCACCAGTAACCCCCCCCCACCACCACCACCACATTACAAGCTTTTTGGAATTGCCTTGTTTTTGTTTGAAGATGCGACTGACTGTGTTGTTGGATTTATAAATTGCAGGCCACTAAATATCCAAATGGCGACTTTTTTTTTTTTTAACTGAGCCTTGTTTGTTCTTTGAGATGCATTCATGTTGCTTGTGGTTAGTGCTGATGTACACTGCTCAAAAAAAATAAAGGGAACACTCAAATAACACATCCTAGATCTGAATGAATGAAATATTCTCATTGAATACTTTGTTCTGTACTAAGTTGAATGTGCTGACAACAAAATCACACAAAAATCATCAATGGAAGTCATAGTTATTAACCAATGGAGGCCTGGATTTAGAATCACACACAAAATTAAAGTGGAAAAACACACTATAGGCTGATCCAACTTTGATGTAATGTCCTTAAAACAAGTCAAAATGAGGCTCAGTATTGTGTGTGGCCTCCACGTGCCTGTATGACCTCCCTACAACGCCTGGGCACGCTCCTGATGAGGTGGTGGATGGTCTCCTGAGGGATCTCCTCCCAGACCTGGACTAAAGCATCCGCCAACTCCTGGACAGTCTGTGGTGCAACGTGACGTTGGTGGATGGAGCGAGACATGATGTCCCAGATGTGCTCAATCGGTTTCAGGTCTGGGGAACAGGCAGCAAACACCAACTGAACCAAGTAGTTACATAAACATG
>JAMQGT020005327.1:0-80939 GCA_024447675.2 Pterophyllum scalare
CTGTACTCATCTCCATCTCCACCCCTCACACACGACGCACACTCCCCCAGTCTCCTCCTTGCTCTTAGGCTGTACCAGTGTTGTTTTAGGCACAGCAGTGAAAGGTAAACAGAGAAATTGAAAATTCATGTCAGTCAGTCGGGTGAGAGAGGGACAGAGAGGGAGGGAAAGCAGCAGAGGTGGTGAGGGAGCAGGAGGAGGCGGGAGGAGTGTCAGTACAATTTACTAACACAACAGTGAACAGCGAAGCAGGCCAAGAAACAGAGCGAGCAGGAGGCAGAGTGAGAAAGAGACTCCCAGTTCAAGAATGACATCAGAATAAAAGTATTAAAAAAAAGAGTCTTTGCTGTGTGTTCACATGATGTTCATGCACATACAAGAACCCTGTTGAATTCATCTGTGCGGTGCTTACTTTCTGGTGCCCCAGGAGAGGAATGTGAGCCCTATAGGGGCCTAATATCCTACTATCAGTGCTATGAGAAAGCTCCGATTAGATTTTGAGGTTTCAGAAAGAAGCCCTTGACAGATGTGTTGTTGGCCAGCTATGGGTTGGAAATGTCATAAGAGCCTCGGTGTCACCGCATGCAGTCAGCCCTGAGGTCGTTTCTCATAATAACCCCAATACAAAAGTAATCCAATAGCACTGCAACCCACGCCTGAAAAATCCAAACTGGATGATTAGAATTGACAGGGGCGTTTGCTGAAACAGAGCATGTCAGTGTCTGTTTAAGGGAAACCAAATGGAAAAGCAGGAAATAGAATTTTTATTATTCAAAAAAAAGAACCAGAACCCCGCCTCTGCGAGGCACAAGTTTGTCGTCTTGATTTATAGTTTCCTTTAAAACACAGTCATAAAAGATATTTACAACCAATATCTTGTAGCCTCTATACGCTCAGTCACCCATGTGCTATAGGCTGGGATATAAAGGGCATTTCCACCTAACTATAAATTTAGATTTCCTCACTTACAACTATGGTAAAAGGCTTCACAAATATTCTCACTCAGGATCTTTCATCCCGTGTCCCATCATCACATGGCATCTTTATGTGTCTCTGCTTTGCGTCAAAAACAAATAGCCTATGGAAGGAAATACTGTGGACTGCTTATTTTGATGAGACACAAGGTTGCACAATAACACCTGAACAAATTCCATTTGTTATAAAAGGGCAATGAGATGCAATTTAACCCCCCCAGAAAATGTTACTAAGTACCACTTTGAGTTGGTAATGCTGTATCACAGGTAAGAAAAAGGTTGTGCATCATCATAAAGTCTGTATGACAACAACTTGGGAAATTTGCTTATTTAATGAGAGTTGTAGAAAAATGAAATATATCTGACTGCTGATTAAGATGCTAGTCAGCAGTTAGCTTAGTAGAAAACCTGAAAAGGGCAAGTTTTTTTAATCTCTTTATTTTATTGGTGACGGTGTGAAGTTAAAAGTGGGCAGGTAGAAAAGGGGAGGGGGCGACAAGAGAAAGCACAATTTATTGCTGAGCTGAAAATAACCTTTCCTTACTTACCAGATATACTGATCTCAAAACTCAGATATCGCTTTTTCTCAAAGTTCATGCTCTAATCTTTTAAAATTAAGGCAGAAAGACTGAAGTGAATAAATACTAAACATTCCCTAATTAACTGTACCAGATGTTTCACTGTGCTGCTGTGATACTGCACAGTCTAGTCATAGCAAGAGGTATAAACTGGACAGGGTGAGGAAGAATGACAGACAGAGGCAAGGAGAAGAGGGAAAAAAGGAGGAGTGCTCATTAAAAAAATGAGCATCCGTGATGTAGCAGAGAGCTGGAGAGAGGAGCAGAGGAGATCTTGACAACACCAGACACAGAGCTAACAAAAGACAGAAGCAAACTACCAGGTATCACACAGAAGAGAAAATTTTCATTGGAAATCTGAGGGGGGGGGTGAAAAGAAGAGGAAGCAGGGATGGGAGAGAGACAGAGGGGGATAAAATGGACAGCTTGTGAGAGAGGTGAAGGGACCGGAGAAGACAGAGGGATTCCCCGATGGCATCTCATCCTTCTCTCTCTTTCTCTCTCTCTCTCTCTGCTTTCTCCTTCTTCTCTCCATTTCCCCCTTTTTCTACCAATAAATCATTCTGACTTATCCTTAACCAACTCATTCCCAGCAGGCAGCTAGAAAACTGTAACAATCTTTCTCCTACCTGCAATTTCTCTCTCTCCCTCTCTCCCAGTGTTTCTTTCCCTGTCTGCTCTCTCTCGCTCTCTCGCTCTCTCCCTCTCTCTCTCTCTCTCACACACACACACACACACACACACACACACACACACCTACCTTGGATCCACGGTTTGGGCAGTGGAGGTGAAAGTGGTGGTGGTGGGGAGAGGATTACTTTTACCATGTCCCTGGAGGACATGCAAAGAACCCAAAATCTATCAGAAACTTAATGTTATGAAGGCACGCGACTTTTTAACGGTACGTGATCTACAGACGCACCGTTCTTGTGTCGCTGCACCAATAACAGAACAGCGGATGATAGTCCAATAGTGCTATATTAAACTGACTTAGTGTCTAGGGATTAAAGATAGGTAGTTGAGGGGAATAGGCCTGTAAGCACGACCGTGTATGTTTTTAGCCTTTGTAATAAATGGAAACATCCGCGAGCGCGCACGCACGCACGCACGCACACACACACGCACACAAAAGTCTGTCGGTGTGTGCATATGTTTTAGTGCGGTGAGGGAGTATAAATACAGATGGTCGCTGCAGACTTCTCTGGCACGGGGGGTGGGGGGTGGTGGTGAGCTTTTTACTTTTACGCCCATTAGTGGAGGTCGAATAGTTGACACACACACACACACACACATACACAAACCTAAAGTTACAGTGATGCCTGATGGACTGCAGCTCGGCCACAATATTGGAGGAATGCGCTTTTGTCGCTCGCTGGGGGTGGAGTTAGAAAGTGAACGAGTGCTGCCTACCAAACAGAGAGGCGGAGAAGGAGGAGAGAGAGAGAGAGGAGAGAGACGTGCGGGCAGGGTGCTCAGCGTAAAGGATGGTTGTCGGAAAGAGTCTTGAAGACCTAATGAAACTGGCTGGTTGAATTGTTTGCAGCGATAATAGAGCTCAGTGGCGTGCTTTGCATCTCTTGGATCCTTGGACGGAAAACGAACTGCAGTAGCTCCCTGATAAAGAAAAAAAAAGAACAGTTAAAAAGAGCAGGACTTGCTCAGTATCTATTATTTTTGCATCGTTTTTTTTTTTTTTTTTGTCCTTCATTTTTCTTCAGTAGCCTAAGCCCTTTTCCACATCTGCAGCACGTAACTCTTTCCACCGGGCTGTTTGATGCTCGGCGAAAGACCGACCTCCCGTTTGGACCCAGTACCTCCCTCCCACACTCCACTGGCGGGCTCACAAGCAGCAGTTCCCGGTGAGAAGAGAGGATCAGCTCAGTCATAAAGGGGGACCGCACATACGGACCATAACTTCCCCCCGCCCCCCTTACTTGAACCCCCAGGATTTGTTGGGGAGGGAGGGGAGGAGGTTCGCAGAATCTGGTTTACGGTGGAGGGGAGGGTGCTCAGTCACTTCACACCACAATAGACTTTTGAGTTTTCCAACACTTATTAACTACATCAGGTATGGACTTTGAAGGTATCCGTTTGAATGCATGCATGAAGCTTTTGTTTTCCCCCTCTCCCGTTTGTTAGGCATTTGCTGGGATGTTTGAGTCGCGTTGGTTGGTGGGGTGAAGGGACCGAGAGTGTGGCCGGAGAGACCAAAGGAACGGAGTCCAAGAAAGGAGCCGAGAGCATGGCTCTGGTAGTGCTGTCTCTCTGGGTGCTAACGAGTCTCACCTGGGCGGACCTGTTCCAGGTGTCAGCCAACAGGCATACCGTTTACTGGAACAGCTCTAACATACAGTAAGACCCCATTCTTATGTTTAACAGTGTGTGTGTGTGTGTGTGTGTGTGTGCTATTTCTCTTGATCTGCCTATTCTAAAGGGTTGTGCGCTCTCTGGCCCGAGCCAGCATATGTGACCCGATCATTAAAATTTATTTTAATGATGACATGTAAGCGATTTCTCCCTTGTTACTAAGAACATCCAGTGAACCCGGAAATGACCCGCAATACAGCGCTGATTTTATATGTTATTTGCGGAAGAATTAGCCCCTGCGACTTCCGACTCCTTTTGCCCGATCGGGTAACATATTTGTACCATAACATTTCAACTTCCATCACTTGTTTATTTTTGTTCCCAGCCGTGCGTGCTTGCATACTTCTAAAGCCTTTATCGGGGTTACAGCAACCACCTATATTCTTTTTACTTAATGGAAGAAATGATGCAGATCCACAGTCACTGTTTAAGCAGGCCTCTCACGTTTCTCCTAAGCTATTTTTGAGCCCCAAACAGCTCTGTCAGACCCCTGCTGCGAAGTCAAGGTGGCTCCAAACCATCTTTTCAACACCTTTTGTTTGCACAACTGGTCAGACATATTTGGTTTCTGCTCCCTACTCCACCACCAATCACATTTTATCCCCTTCTTTTTCTCCCATGTCTCCTATACCTGCCTGTCCACGGTGGATGAGAGCAGAGAAAAGGAAGAAAATCACATGTGATTCTCTTGCCTTCCTCCTCTCTCAGTCTTTCAGGGCTTTTTCTCTCTGTCTTCTCCTCTATCTGGTTCAATTAGGAGCACTTCTTCATCCTGACCCCATTGTGTTGTAGCAGTGTCACTATTCAATCTCTCCTTCCTGCTCCCTCTCCAACTTGCTCTCTCCTTCTATCCCTTCCTAACCCCCTTTCTTGTTTACACTCAGTCCGTTGGCCTTTTTGTTATCCCCCTAATCCTTCGCTCCTCGCCCCTATCTTGATTCAAGTGAAAAAGTGTTTTCTCTCTCTCATCTCTTGTTTTCTTCTGCTTCTGCTTTTTTTTTTTTTTTTGGAAAGCTGCCTTTTTAATACCGTCCTCTTGAGTCCAGGGCTCTGCTACTGGATTCTTGAGAATGAAGTCTCAGTCTGCAGCAACACACTACAATTCATAGTAAGATTTGACAGCCATGTTTCAACATGGCCTACAGGCACTTTGTCCTATGCCCGAGTTAACACAGATGAAATGTGGAAGCTGTATTTTCAGTAATCTGTTAGATTTGCTGCATTTGCCGCGTCTCAATAATGTCACAGAATCAACATTTTATGTGTCAGAAGTACAGAGGAGAGCATACACCTTCCTTTTTGCTCTCCGTCTTGCAGTGAATCCTGTCTTTGTGTAGGAAATGTTTCGGCTACAAGGTGTCCCTCAGAGCTTCTCAGCATGTGGTATTTACCTCTTCAACAGAATTTACGGGCCTCATCGAATGTGCATTTGGATCATTTGGATAAATGGCGATTCTTTTATGACTCTGTTTATTAAAAGCATAAACAAAGCGAAAAACGCTGTTTTTTTTTTTTTTTTTCAGTGGGACGAATGATTCTGCCCGCCAACAGTATCTCAAAGCCAGTGATTTTAGTTTACAGCATGGAATAAAACAGAGACAGGCAAGTGAAATTATACCTTGCAATAGCATTACTACATATAAAGTACTGCATGAAGTAATAGATGTAGAAAGTATAAGGATATTCATTGCGACGTGAGTGGAAACAATATTAGTTTTCCTGAAAATTTCTGCACATTGTAGAGAAACTAATATTGCACACACAGTTGCTGCTAATGCATTTTAGCTGATATTTTTCTTCGAGCACCTCCCGTGTGGAAGGTGCTCATATTCAATTTCTATACTCCCCCCATAAAAATTTGATAATAAATGCTAATGAGATTCCACCTTCGCTTTTCATATAAGAGACAGAAGTTGATTTAAGTAAAATGCAGGAAAAAGAAACACGCTTAAAGGCATAAAGGAAAGGCAGGATGTGAACCCCAGATCTCGGCTCAATCAGCTGGATGTAACATGAGCTGCATTAACCTTCGTGAAGTGCAAAATCTATTAAGCAAATTCAGCTGATTTTTTTTTTTTTTTGCTGTACATTCAGCATGCAGTCATTTTTTTTTTCTTCGGCAAAAGCAGAGGGAGAACTCGAGCAGTCTGGAGCAGCCTAACCTTTAACCTGACTGTCCAGGACTCGGGCACTGCAGAGCCCAGCAGTCAGCCTTCTCTCTCTCTGCACGTTCACTACCAATACTGTTTTCATCCCAGTGGCAGAATATTCTTAGCCCCTGCAGTGTGAGCCTTTTATAAAAGACTGTGTTTAATTAAAGAACACGCTGCATCTCAGTGGACCTGCCTCATCCCTGATCTTCCTGTCTTTTTCCTCTCTTTCTCGTTCTCACTGCACACATGCACAATGACAATGCATGGGCACTGAGTGGGGCTAACTTTTTCAATTCAGCCTACTTAGTGAGTTAGGAGACAAAGGGGCCATGGACAGTGGCACATAAAAGACAGATAAACTGCTGGAGAGTCTGTCTAATCTACTCTTTCATACACTACTGAACCATTTTTCAACAGCACAGATCCTATTTCCAGCATTTATTTTAATCTCTGCACTCAACAGCACAACATCCGACATTTGTAAGGTTGGCTTGGCGTGTCTTTAGCCGTTGGCGATCCGCCTCCCTGGAGTTTCTCTAACTTGCAGTGTAGTGTGGAGGTTTAGAAGGCCAATAATAAGCTGTAGTATTGCTGTCAGATTGAGTGGTAAACACATTGTAAAGCCTCAGGACCCAGCAGTTTCTCAACCAGCTTCTGACCCCAAGCCACTCATCAACCACAAGAGACAGGCTGAGACTGTTACCAAGCATTAACTATTTCACACACACACACACACACACACACACACACACACACACACACACACTTTTTCACATACACATGCTCGCAGAAACATGGGTCTGCAGGCCTACATTTGTGCGCATCTAGCTCGCCCACTTACATCTGCAACTTTGTGTGTGCACGTAAAAAACACACACACACACACACACACACACACACACACACACACATATCCTTGCTGTGTACTTTTTTAAATTCCAGAAGATGGATCATTTCCCGCGTTTGCGTCTCTCACAAAGGCTGGTGCCACTGCCTATCAGTCACTTGTCACTGATATCCCTGGGCATGAATGTGTGTATAATGGTGTGCATATTTTTTGTGTGTGAGACAGAGTGTTTGTGTGTGTTCGCCCTGTTACAGATGTCTGTGTTCACTGATGGGTGACCGAAACAAAAACAAATCCATCAGTCCGTTAAATCACACATTATCTTCCACCACCTGGCAATTAACCACTGCTGTGAGTGTGAGTGTGTGTGTATGCGAGTGTGTGCACGGCTATACATGTGGATGTGTGTAATTTAATAACACAGCAGTTAACTGATTTGCATAATAGATATCTGTTGATATCTCTTAATTTATCAGTTGTATATTTTTCGAGCGATTAGGCTGCGAATAAACAAACACATAAGAAACTGTAGGCATTATGTGTGTTATCAGTGTGTGTGCGCAAGTGTTTGCTCATGACACTGTCACCTCTACGCATACCTCTGGAATAAAGCCAGCTGTTGCAGGCAGAATTTACTCCTCATACAAATGCACATGTGTATGGGTGGTAATCGATGCCAAGGTGGAACTTGTTTTATATTCATCCGGCTTGTCAGAGTGCACAGAGACACGTCACGCAAGGCGGGAGAGAAATAATGCCAGGAATATGAGAAGAGCGAGACAAGAGAGAGAAACACTGTGAGACTGGTTGGAGAAGAGAGGACGATGGATTTTGTGTTGAATTATAATTCAGCATGTGGACGACGGTCTTCGTAATAATGAGAATAATGCTCGGCCTGTGGCCTGGTCCACGCGGTGAGTTCGAACACATGGTCTGCGCCTGAGAAGGGAAGAAGGAAACTCTGAAACAGACGGGCGGATTAAACAGGCCAATCAACACTCCCCTTGACAACAACACAAAACTATCTCTTTCTGAGCCCTACTTAGGACAGCAGTATTTACACTTATGAGTAGCTGCACAGAGAAGAGTATTACTCACAAGCACTAGACGCGTGGCGTGCCCGTGTGCGCGCGTGCACATGTGTGTACAACCCATCTATCCGTGATGTTTGAGGTGCCATGGCTTTGATGTGTGCTAACGCACCCTTGCGGCAAAAACCTCACACACAGTCCTAACTGTGCTATAGACACATTGATCAGACTGTTCTTTAGTAATGAAGCATGAGGCTACACAGTGTACAGGTAAATGGATTTTGGTTCATGGGTGTGAAAGTGTGTGTGTGTGTGTGTGTGTGCGTGTGTGTGTGTGTGTGTGTGTGTGTCAGACACTCACACAGAGATGCCATTAATTAAAAGCAATAGGGAACACCTGTGTGATGGATGTCTCTTGTTTGCATAATAAGATTCAGTGGTCTTCTCTGTCCTGTGTTGCTCCTCACTTTTTATATAAGCATGTGTATGCTCCAGTCATTTTTTTTTCTGATTGGACAGTTATTGTCTGGTAAGGTAGGTGAGAGGAGCAATAAGAGACACAAAGGAAGAAAATAAATGGTTTATTCTTTAATTTTTTTTTCTTTGGGGATGAGCTAGATATGAAGAGTGTGCGTCCACCTTTGTGTCCTTCCTTCATTCTCCTGTTCACTCATAGGGTGGTGGCATTTCGGGAGCTGTGCGACTGAATGGGAATTTTGCACATTTCCTTCTTTGTCAAACGAGCATGTTCTAGAAAGTATGTTGCACTGCTCTGAGAGCCTCTTCACCTTGCCTCACCCACACTTTCTTTATGTTTCTTTTCTCCTTTCCTCTTTTACACTTTGAAATTTTGACCAAAGCCATCTGTCGCGTATCTTTTTCACAGCTCACACATGAAGAACTCATTGATACAGAGAAAAAGACAAGCCTGAAAAATCGAGCCCACCGTGGGGTTTTTTTTTGGCATCTTGATTGGCCCTTTCATTTCCTCAAACGTTGTCTCGCTTACACGATTGACTAATCAGAAGCATTGCTGTGAAAATGGAGCACTGATGTTAAGCGTTGGTGCTTGCTCGGTCTTGAGTCGAGCACTAACTGGTCACTGTAATGGTTTGGATTCAAAGAAAGCCCTTCTTTCTTTTGGAGAGGGGCTATTTTTACAGATGTAATTCTACTAACACCGAATGTATATGAGAGCCACTGTGAGTCTGGCAATTGTGATCAAGCCTGACAGAAAGTAAAGGTCTCACAGGTACAAATGTGTGACCTGGGATTGGTATTGATTTATGTGACTGCTGATCTTGTTCTGGGGGCTCAGTGGTTAGCACAAATGCTTCACAGGCTGTCGTTAACAAGCCTTTTAGAGTCCCTGTTAGAATTACAGACAAAATGTTGTCTGGGAGTAGGAACGTTTTTTTTTTTTTTTTACCTCAGAGCCGAGTTAAGCAGTCTTTGGTAAATTAATCATCCTACACAACCTCCGGAAGAAAGATAAATTATTGATCCAAGAAAGAATATGCCTATTTTCTGCTGAGAAAAAAAAATTAAAAAGTAAAATCGGTGTATAATTTTTGATGCTTGTTTGAAACATTTGAAACATTAGCCAGAAAACCAAAATGAAATACAGGACACAGTATTGCTGCCAGTGCTTCTAACTGGTTGAGAATTTATTTTTGGTAGTCAACCTCAAGGGAGGTGGAGGTGTATGGTGGGCTGTAGTAAACTGCACATGAATGCTGTATTTGTTTCAGACTTAGTTAGTTTTAAATTTCATCTTTGTTTTTGTAAAAACTTTATTGGGATGAAATACAGAATAAATCGGTTTGAATGCAGAAAGTCACCGACTTGTGTGACAACCTAGTTTTTCTCTACAGAAGAACTTAATGCACATCATGTGCATCATTCGGCCAAATGTCCAATCCACATATGACCAATATGTGTTGATAATGTGATACAGATTTAATTGGAAATTGTCAATGTGAGTGCTTGGATTAGTGACGTATGTGATCAAAGATATTGAAAAATCCATAAAAACACAGATTTGGGACACAAAAGCCTCTTATATTGTATCTAGTGTCACGAACAGTGATTGGTATTGAAGCTTTGTAGGTCAATGAGTATAATCAATAACATGTCCCATACAATTTCTGGATTTATTTGCCTTTAGTAAAGATTTAATTGCATATTCGAAAAAAAAGCATTACATTCAGAGCAAGTTAATTTGAAGTATTTCATCCAGTTCGTAACTTGAAGTTGGTCACGGGTGTTTCAGATCAAATTATTTGGATTAAATATGTTTACAGCTACTGGAAGGTGGATGCATATTTATGAGGGAAGCACTCATCTTCTGTGGAAATTCTGTGCCCATAGCCACACCGATGTTTCAAAAAGCAGTTAAAAAAAAAAAACAGTTTAAAATATCAGATTTAGGAGTTTTTTTCTTAGTATTTCTCCTTTATTTCCAGGGAAACAAGCGTCATGCATGAAAACTGAACTGTTTTAAAGTTGTTCAGATCTTCATCACTCTGTCTTTCGGCATCTAGCAGGTGCACACCGACGTGACACAGCAGATAAGTGGTAGCCACTGACACTGATAAATGCCGTTTTAATATCTGACCGGCGATATCAGCCGATGCCATTATAGGGCTGATATAGGGGTGCATCTATTTGTTTATTATCGTGTTTGCCACCTGCTGGGAAAATGACAGACTAGAAAAGCTTGACTGTGTAATAGACGGGATGGTTTTTTGTAGTCATAAATGTCGTAAAAAAAAAAGAAAAAAGAATTCTGTGTCTCAAATCATGCATCATCCTGAGATTAATTTCTTTAGAAGTGGCTATTTAAAAATGATTCTAGGTCAGGGCCTGTGTGGCATTTGGAATGTGCATTTGTTTCTTTATTGGTGCTTCCAGCCACATGCCAGCCATTACACATGTGACTGAGCGTGTGAGTGATTGCTTTGTTCTATGTTAAGGCCACTGTATACTCTCACAGAAGTGCTGTCTGGACAGTCTTAAAGTGATTAAAAGCTCCTCTCTTGTGTTCAGACATGGTGGGCCAGTGTTGTCCAATTAATGCAACTTTCCTGAAGCAACAATCTGACAACCACACCTGGGTTCAGGCCAGGTGTGAAAATTGGGTGATCTCAAAATGTGGTGAAAATTCCTTCCTCCTTAGTCTCACTCTACTCACTGTCCAGCACTCGCCGCTAAACTGCACTGTGTTGTAGTAACAGTGGGAAAGCTTTTGTAGCAAAGCACAAGAGATTGCAGCCAAAATAGGATCTGAAATACAGCCAGGGACAAATATGAGTCGGCGCTCCCTTTACTTACTCTCAGTGTTTTTGAATAACATTGACTCTTCTTTGGTCCTCAGGAGAGAAAGACTAGTAATACAAGAAAATGAAATCATTTTTTAAGCATCTTTGAATCAGTTGTTCCTAAGACTACTTACACATTTCCGTTTCTGTGTTGTCTATAGGTGTGCGCAGTATAGCCTTAAAATGATATCACTATATTTCAAGAAGATTATTGCAGTAAAGAACAGCATTCCTTCCCCATCCTTCTTTTTCAATGAACTACTGTCATTGTTGTCACACTTTCTAGTATGAAGTGCTAATCAATTAAAACAAGGTGCCAGCAGCAGCAGCAGCAGCAGTATTATAGTACAATAGTAGTGACACAGCAATATATCCAGTGACACAGCATAAGTCAAATGAAAGCACAAAAGTACCCTGTGGAGTATTTTCAGTAAAAGTATAACATGACCGCTTAACACTTTAGTTTAACAATAACTAACAATAACTATAGTTTAACAATAACTAAAGTAACGTAGCCTTGTGGCTCTTCAGGAGCTGCACAGTATAATAAAAACACATAATAAAACTGAAAAATATTTTCTACCTGGGATGTTGTATTTTGTGTCGAACTTTTTAACCAGCTGCTTTTCCGCTATAGTGGAGTCATTTGTTTACATTTGGGTCACACATAACCAGCTCCTAGCATCTCCTGTTTCGTAGCCTGTTTGTACTCGACGGTGTGTTTTTGCCTCAAGTGGTGAAACAAGTGTGTTGTTTCCACCTTTAGCAGGAAGAGTTTTCTTGCATATTTTGCTTTGTTGGAGGTTGTTGAAGAAGCCCCCTTAGGTACTAAATCGTCATTGGAGGCTGACAGTCCTCTCTTGCTCTCAGTCATGCCTGGGCTTGTTGTGCGCGCTAAAAAAACATAAATGCATAATGTTGCTATGACATTTTTGTATCACGTACATTTATAGACATCCTGGGATTACCACAGACTGTATGATGTGGCACAGCTCTTCTGGAATCTCACCTAAGTGTACTCAGAAAATATTTAACATTAAATGCATCATTAGACTTAAATAAAAAAAGTTCAGCTTTCTTATCACGGACCCAAACTTGAAAACATACTGTACTCAAACAGCTGCAATATTACTTACCATTGCTGGATCTCATAATTTAAGTGATTTAATTCCACAAGGACACCATGCTCACACAGACAAACACATTATTATCATTTTTTTTCTGTTTATGCTCTTAAAGTGGAGGTCTGTGGCGACCGTTCAGCATACCCTGGAGGTTATCTCAGGACAGCATCAGTGTGATCACAAATAAAAAGTTCTGGTACATCCTCAGAAATCACATTGCAAGAACAAGAGGAACCATATCAGAGTCACTGAGTCATGTAGTGCTTTGACTTCAAAGGGTGCCGTTTGGGGCGGATGAATTGCCTTTTACTTTGACAGCCAAATTATTGAATGGCCGTCTTCCCTTTTTATCTGTAGATTTTAGGCAAAGTGTGGGGTACAACAAGAATTTATCTTTCCCACCCATGTGTTAAATTTGAGCAAATTGTCCGCAGAGAACAAGTCCCGTAGTGATGAGCTGGAGGCAAAGCACAAAAACACACACGTACACACGCAGATGCGCACACCTGATGTTGTTGATACGTACATAATACTCTGAGCCGATGCCTAAGCTCCAGCAGTGTAATCAGGTGCTAATAACAAGGCTGTGATGTTTACAAGCTGCTTTGGTTTGTGTGTGTGTGTGTGTGTGTGTGTGTGTGTGTGTGTGTGAAGTATATGTGAGCTTTCTCTATATTCTATTCCCCACTAGCGCTCTAGGGGCTTTGGGGGTACTAATAATGACTGTCAGCTCTTGCACAGACACACACAGACACGCACGCACACACCAGATGCTCTAACAGTGTGTTTGTGACGCGGCTAATGATAGCAGCAGAGCGGCAGTCTGAGGCCATATGCTGAGCCTGATCACAACAGAGTGGAGTGGACTAGCGTTAATAAACTCTACCGACGTGACAATTAGTAATCCTCTGCATAAAGACAATACAGTTGCACGTGAAAAATGCAGCTGTTTTCGTCAAACCCGGCACGTACCAGGAATCAACTGACGCCAGCCAGGACAAGACAGAGGAGCAGCAGGGAGAGGAAATGTTCCTATTGTCACTGCTTGCTGGGTGGAAGTGATGCTTATTGTTGAGCCTCAGTTGTGAATATTGTTATTGGCTCATCAAGACGTAAACATCATCAGATCTGAATTGTGAGGGAATAATGAGGCTTTTATTGGGAAGTTAGCTTCTCTGTAACAGGTTTTTAAAACAATTATGGTGAGAAAGTCTTGATTGTGAAGGTTTGCTTTAGCACCTGAAGGGAGGGGAAAAGGCCAGGCAGAGTCCTCACTGCAGCAAAATGCACAGGACACAGAATTATGCTTATTCCATCCACAAAGAGACAGCAGGCAGAGAGGGAGAGAGTCTTTAATTGAGGTTTTATCCATTTAAGCTGTCACTAAGAGGCCAACTCTGAAACCTTTTAACCACTCTCTTCTCAGTAATGACACAAATCAGAGAGGAAATGTGTTTGTGTCTGAGCTTCAGTGCGAATGTGTGCGGGTGCGGGTGTGTTCATGCGTGTTAGCGTTTGTGAAGCAGGAGGGTAATTATGCGGAAATTGGGAAATGGCTAAGTGAATTATGACCTTGTTTCAGCAGAAGGCTTTAATCAGTCCCAGCCAGGCCGGAGAGGAAGGCAGAAATGTTCGCTGCACAAGCACCATGCTCCTGATGGCCACAGCAGCCAGTCAGTAAAGCTGACAATCAGCCAGTCTGATGTGTCAGTGCAAACCAGTCGCTCGAGAACCACCTGCAGAAAATTTATGTGTGATGATAAAGCTGAAATGATTTTGAAGCTGTATTCTGTGGTAAGGGTTGTTGCATTCATGACACTTTGGTCTGTTTATCTTTATTCTGTATCTCTGCGTAGAGCACAGACGCAGCCACTGAAGACTCCAGTTTAGCTTCATAGTCATCACCATACTGATATTTAGACAAATGGGAGTGCTAAGTTACCAGCTAATACTAGCAAGCTAAGATAGCGAGCCGAAACTGTATGGGTGCAATGCACAGACAGAGACCCACTGATCAGCGTTAAACAGCAGAAAAACAACAGCAGCAATTTCAGTTTCACCCTCCAGAACTGAAGCAAAAACCTCTTGAATGCCTGCCAGCAGGCTGCATTATTTTTTTAATAATACTTCCAAAGGCACTTATATCACAAACACTGTTGGGTGATCCAGTTCACTGCATCGCCACACCTGTCAAGCAAAGTGGACACACCTCCAACTTTAATCTTGTACAAAATCCTAATGAGTGAGTTATATATAAAAAAAAAAAAATTTCTACCATGTTATGATTATCCTAATGCCATCTCTAAGGTTCGACATTTGAACCTGGTTAATCTATTGGGATTGACTCGGCGTTTGAGCCAGCCCCAAGTGACTTATCAAGGATGCTGCTGGTGCAGAGGGAACGAACATGAATATACAATAATTAGAGGAGCTGGTGATTTATTTTCATTAGTGTCATGTGATAGGTACAAAATCTTATGAAACACTGAAAACACCTTGTCTTATATTTTTCTATTTTTATTTTATTTATTTATTTATTTTTTGTTTAAAAATAACCATAGAGATGATTAATTTCATCACAACAGTAGTAATTTTTTTCTACGGTCAAAACAAATGCATTCAGCCTTGCACAATTTTTTTCATCATTTAAATCAGCTTAAGATGATATATTGTCTGCAGTTTAATCTACTATCTAATTTTCTGAGATAATTTGAAAAAAGTAAAATTTGCCTGTCATATTTGATATCTGCATCACCAGACTGCTAGCTCAAAATCCCCCAAATATTTAGCAATAACCAATTTATTAGTAGCTGAATGTTTTAGCTTTTGCTATCATATCCCCTTATTGTTTTTATAAGGTCCTGCAATCCAAAATAATTATGAATCCAATTGCAATGTAAGCATTTAATCAGATTTACCACATAATCGCACTTACACAATGTGTTTATCTTGCATAGTGTCATATACTTACACAACATTAAATTATTGGTTTAATGTAAACGATTTATTTCTGTGTGCATGACTACGTCACAGCATTTGAATCTCCTGCTTCTTGCCCTCAGAATTTGCCATGATCTAAAATGGAAATCAACTATTTGTCAAAAGCACCGCAGCAGAGCGCTGTGGGCTCAGTCACTTGGTAAGAGGGCTTGAAAATGATTGGGTTTTGTATGAAGTAGGAGAAGTTATGATTTGCCTTTGTAGCTATAGCTTCCTGTTTGATTTTTGTGCATAAATCACAACTGCAAGTACAACTTTAAGTTTAGATGATTTGATTAGTGTTTAAATGAGCCTGAATAGAATCAGATGCAGCCCTTGTGCCGCAACGTTTGCTGATTCTAGGCGGTGTTGTGCAAAACAAGCTGTGCAATTTTTTAAAAAGCGCGTGTGCTGCTGTCATGGACGATGTTGGTCTCAATTCCGGTAGTTTGCTTGTGATTACGTGCTGGTTTTAATGTTGCCTTCAATTTTCCTGTGTTTGTGTGTGCACAAGCATGCTTGTGTGTGGGTGACAACTGTTCATGTACAGTATGAAAAGCTCTTGCTGTTCCGATGTGTGTAGGATCAGCTGTGCTGCTGTGTGTCAGTGTGTCTCAGAGAGACTGCTGCTCCTGGTCTGGTTGTCTATTTCTGCCAAAGCTGGATCGATGGTGTCCTACAGACACGGCACTCTTCTCTTGGATGTTTCAGCCTGTTCCTCCTCTCTCTCACCATGTAGCTGCTGCTCGGCCCTCCCTCCACCTCTTCATCTCTCTTGCTGGCTCGGCCTCTTGGCATCACTTCCTCTTCTCCTCCTCATTGTCCTCCTCTGCATCATCCTACTACTCTCAAGTCTCTCGTCAGATTCAGACAATGAGCTCTCAGTGTGTGTGTGTGTGTGCGTGTGCATATATGTGTGTGTATATTTCTGAACAATTATTATTGCTTCTTTATGAGGGATTCCTGTTGTTGTATTCACGCCTCGTCCAGTGTGTACTTGTGTACTGAATGCCAATGTGTACTAGTTTTTTAATATCTGTGTGTGTATGTATGTGGCTTTGGACCAAAACAGTTCAGTGTACAGAAATGAATCCACAATGATTCATCAGTTCAAGCAACTCTATCTTCCTGTCTGTTTTCTATTTGTCTGGTTTTGGATTTAAAAAAAATAATCAAATTTATTTCAGAAAAAGTAAATCGGTTTTTAAGAAAGCTGTCTTTATAGATTATGAAATGTATAATTTGTTGAATTCTTGGGATGAGCAGAAGTGGGCAGTGTGAATAGAGTCAGTAGGTTGTAGGTTAAAACAAGGAGTTGATTTATTAATTCATTATTCAACAAAAATGTGTTCATAGTTTAAAACGTGATATATTTATACCATTATATGTAATTCTGATGAGTAAGCATAAAAACAAAGCTGCCTCAGAGCTTTACCTTTGGCTCTTGGAAATTGTGTTGGAAACACGTGAGTTATTGAGAGATTGAGTGATGATAAGAATGATAATTTGCAGCCCTAAATTGTAATTTTATTTTGGTTGTCGCTGTCATGTCAAATTCAAGTCGAAGCAGGAGCCATTGTTAAAGCTTTCCCGCTTCCATGAGGATACCGCCTAGAGTTATCACGATACTAGAATTTCAAACTTGAAAGGGAGTCGCTGGAAAATACTCGATACTTGGTACCATTTTCAATACAACTTGGTTTTTGGTCTTGGGAAAATTAAGAGCCATTGATTTTTGTTTTTTTTTATATTAAATTTTTTAAAAACTATTTTAAAGTTGTCTGACAGTGCAAAAAAAAAAAGGTGTATATATGACAAATATTTTAACATTCTCTTAGGCAGTGCAACAAACAAAATATTTTTAGGTTGTCTGAGGTAATGCTGCATTTCTGGGTCGTTGTACAGAAATATCCATTTTTGAGATTTTTTAATTTTTCTAGCATTTCAACTTAGACCACGTTATTACATAACATATGGACTTTATGTATTCACAAAAATAACAGCTTAAGGATTTTTGGTACATTTACTTAAAGAAAGAGCCTGTGTTCTTTCGTTTTTCTCACTGGGGTTACCTTATTCCTTTGGCAATTTTAAAAGCTTTTATGAAACATTATTTCCTCAATTTTCAGCACATGTAACCAGAGTCACATAATGATAATAACAACATTAATAATAATAATAATAATAATAATATATTTTATTATTTTTAATCAGATTTGCTAAAAGTAGGATTGCACAAAATTTGTACTCATTTAATTGCTATAGCAATGAAAATATTTGAATAATAGTTAAAATTAGTAAATTTGTAATCCTTTACATTTTTTAAATATAGCAAAATTCAATTGATATAAAATTATTATGTCAAATATGGTGCATTTTATTTACCGTAACAGCAGTGAGACAATGAACCATTTGGAGACATATAGGGCACTCAGTTTAGACATACCTGCCAAACGGAGGATTAATAATGATAAGAAAAGTTACAATTTGCGTGCAATATTTTATGCAAATAATTTATGCTAAAGATGCCCATAAACAGCTGTTGATAAAGTTTTTCTACACATGGGAGTCACCGGTGTTACTGTCATCGGTGTTACAAGTAAGTAACGGCTCGGGTGTTACCCGTAAAGAAAGTAACAGGAAAAATGCTTTTTTACAAAATGGCGGCTACAAGGCATCAAAGCACATGTTGTCAGACATATTGTACTAACCAACTTATGTCATTTAATCCATTTGCATATTAAAGAGAAACTGAACTTAACACGAGCTATTCTTTATAGAGCTGCAGGAAATATGTCAAAGGAAGTCAAGTGATGTTACCACTGTGATGGTGTTGTTTCAAAATAAAATACTTTTCTTTAACACAGCTCAACGGGAACAGTACTTTTTAGATTCGATAATATTAATCTTACATTTTGTTTTGCTTTAAGAAACCTAATGCATTTTAGACAAATAATTGCATTATCTTCTTAAATTAACACTGTCTGTTAGCGTTACAGACAGGCAAGAGCTTTACTGACCTCTCAAAATTATTCATAACATGTTATTCAGTGTTGTGAAGGTTAACTACTGTTCATGTAGCTGCTAATGAGGGGAGAGGCTGTGAGAAGTTAGAGCTGGAGGAGGCAAAGACAGCACTGCTGGTATCAGTACTGTTGCAAGCGAGCATCTAATCTGAAAGTAACTGTTAGTATCTGAGTCACAGTTTGTTTTTGTTTGTGTTTTTTGTTCTTGTATGTTTTTTTTTTTTTTTACAATACTGAGACCCACAATTTTCCAGTAGGGATGAGAATCACCGAGAAACTGCTGATGACATGATATTCTCTCGATATGTTGTCCTCAATAACGATGGTATCACCGTCTCTGATATATGAATGAACAAATGAAGAAGAAAAATATCCTCAAAAAGACAAAAAAAAAAGCAGGTATTACGTCTTCACTGCATTTTGCTGGGAAGATGTGTGTGTTATCGTTATTATTCAATTGTAATAATTTGTCAGTTAATTACCTCTGATTTACTTTCTCCTGCTGTTCACCATTGTCCTCCTGTGACCTGCTTTTTCTTCACTTTGAGTTCGTTAACTTGCTCACTTCACACTTTACGCTGATTCGTTTGATAAGCTCGATGATGAGGAGTCATGAAGTTGTGACTCTGTTACAGATTTTCAGGGGAAGCCCTTTGGAGCATGTTTTAATCAGAGTACTGATGTTTGACACCAGTGCATCATTGACATATTGGAAGAGAAAGCAATGCAGTATACTGCCTTGATGGTATTTGGTCTCCTAATTGCTAGTGTGAAAACCTAAAATTGTAGCCAATTTATAGGCATAAGACCCCAATTTCTTTTCTTTTCTTTTCTTTTCTTTTTTTTTTTTGCTGGAATCCACTGACTAACTGTGCTTCTGTGGATTTATATGTCTGAGGTTCTCCGTCACAGCTATACAAATCTAGTGCTTCTATAAAGCAGTGGCATGCAGTGGATATTGATGAATTTCTGTTGACTTGCTGTATGTATTATCTATGCTTGCAGCATTATCTGATGTGTGCAAACTGTGCTTCTAAGTGTGTGCAGGCATGATTCTACTTTCAGGTTTCTGACCTGTAGGTTGCAATTTAGTTATATATATATTTTTATGTATGTATGTGCATACATGAGTACACTGAAATGAGTTGATGGTTGTCAGTGGAGGGAGTGAATGAGGATGGCTGAGAGCTAGCAATGCTGCCTGGCCTGAGCGCTAACACCCACACTGTGTGTAGGCTCTACTCTCTTCTCCTAAGCTTTGAGGTACAGGAACGTGGTAACGTTGCCGTAGTAAGACTGCATATGAATGAGTGTGTACTACTGTATCTCTGAGCCAAGTTCTCTGTCCTACACGTCCGTCTTGTTTTTAATGAAAGCTTAAAGTCCAGGACGGCTGCTAGAGGTGGATACATCCACTGCCTTCATTTCACATGTGCGATGGAGAGGGAGAAAGAGAGTAGTGGATATGGGGTGGAGGGGTGTGTGGAGGACGTGGGGGGTTGCAGGGTTGTTGTAATGAATGTACTGCAGTTAAAAAGAATTCTGTGTCACTTCCCGGGAGAGAGGGAAATAAAGGTGGTGGCGGGGGAGAGGGAGATGTGGGAGGAGATGTTGGGAAATAGGATGTGTTGTGTTGATGGAGCTGAGTTCTTCGCAGCCAGACGAACTCTCCTCCCATTCTAGTGTTTGCGTGCATTTGTGTGTATGAGTGTGTACGTGTGCAAATGTATATGTGTGCTACTGGGGTGCAGAACGAAATCAAGAAAGAAGACATGTGAATGCCCCACAGCCTGCAAGCATACCACCCACACGTTTTACCCACATGTATTAGACCCATACATATGCATACTTCTCCCCTTTCTTTCCATTTTTCCCCTCTGCTTTCTCACCTCCATCCATGCACACAGACACACAATCTTTCACCAACATATACAAACACACACACACACACACACACACAAAAAAGCTGGTTACACAGGGGCAATCTCTGTCATTGCTCCTCATAGATTCCTCAAGAGGATACATCGTTATTTGCTACCAGCCCTGATCAAATAAAATGGAACAAAGAGAGCACACTCTGCCACACACAAATTTATATAACACACATACAGTCCTGTTTGCAAAACTATGACTGAAGAAAAGAGAATGGTGCCACCCAGCCACCCACTCACTGTGTGTAAAATGTCACTCACAGTGCACACACTTGAGTGTTTCCCCTTGAGCTGAATAGTAAATCCCAACATATGTATTGCATCACACATTGCTATAGTATCAGATGAGATAATCAGAGTCTCCAAGCTACTCTCTTCTTGGGCTGGATGTGGCTGCAGAGATGGATGAGGATAGGCAGAGAGAGAGAGCAGTTTAACTCTGCATAAGCCAAATCTGCTCGCAATTGTTGTTGCTTAAAAAAAAAAAGGCAGAGTGCATACAACAAGAAGAACCAGACAGAGAAAAAAAAATCAGTGATGGAGGGTGAAGGGGAAGGAAGGGAGGGCACCAAAGAATAGAGAAAGGAGGGCCCTGCCGAACAGTACTGCCAAAACCGAGGTCAATTGTGATGAAAATGGCCGTTCACATGACCACAATAGCGGCTGAGTGACAGCACTAAAGCAGCATGGACGGGCTTATCCTGATCACTCAGGGCCTTGACTGGGGAAATCACAATACCCTGGAGATCTGTCCTTTTTGGGCTTGGAGGATCACAGAGCGCCCACGGTCCCAAGCTTTGGCCCTGAAATGTCCCCAACATTACCATATCAATGCTGCCCCGGCTATTCCGCCAAGGACCAGGGCGGCTAGTGATAGTACCTCCCCCGTTAGCATCATCCTATGCCTTCACAAGACTATTCAGCAGGGTGTCAATGCTAACTCAATACCAAGTGTGAATGGGAAGAAGTGTAAGCTCACCCCTGTAGCGTGAACCCATGTCTGCTGTGCATTCAGGCCAGTGTTGTTGTTGTGTATATGATGCAGTTTTCACACATGCACTGCAGCCCTAAGATTCTCTAGACATTACCGGGTGGAGCTCTGTGTGTGTTAGGTCCAACTTTAAACAGACTTCAGCCTGCCAGCTCCCCAGTACAAAGTCTGTGCGTACAATAGCGCTCATGTGGGAGCAGCGCAGGTAATTGTCGGCTGAATTCACAGCAAGCGAGGGGGCGTCTTGTGTGCTGCCTCCTGCACACTATCTAGTTGCCACCCCTCGCCTAAGTTAAATTTAATATTTCAGTAGTGACAACGCGTCTGATGCAGACTTTATGTTGTGTGCTACATATGAGAAGGGCAACTTTGGACAGTACGTTGACGTGGCTCTCTTGATGTTCTCTGGAGTTAATGTATTAAAATGGCTCTTTCTTTCTAGTCTGATCTCATTGCCCAACTGTTTTCATATTTCAAGTTTTTCTTATATTCTTGGGCTGAATATCGAACTTTTTGGGTGCCAACTGATATGTGTCCATTGGCAGAGTTTTTAACTCTTGAAAAGTCCAAAGGCTGGCATCCAGTTCTTGTTCAGTTCAGATTTTAATCATATTTCTGCTAGTTTTACACAAGATTTTCTTAATGCAAAGTTCTCATCCAATATTTGAGTTTCTTTAAAAGTCTTGGAAAAACACAAAACATCTTCTGAAAATAAATCAACAACTTTGAACATTCACAGTACAGTGACAACCGTGTGTGGTGCTTGGTGTGTGACTCAAAGCTCCACAGCAACAGTTACACTAAGGAAAACAGTGGTTGGAGACTGCAGCACAGCCAAAATGATTGCAACCATATGCAATGAACTTGTGAGCTTGTTGCCTTTGAAATGGTTGCTTTGAAGACGGGGGACCACTTACTGTCATTTGCCATCTTGAAACGACCTTGATGCATCAAGACGGTAATAAAATGGCAATAAGATGGAGTCAGTCTGCTATGGGTTTGTGATTGAACAGGTTCAAGTTGGCAGCTGTTTTAAATCTGTTGCTGTCTACATACACAGAAATTCACATTAACTACTTGCATTTGCAGGTAATAAGCATTTGCGTCGTAACATGTTGTCAGTCTGTCTGTGTTCATAAATTAGATGGCAAATCTTCACCAATTACTGCGTCTTATTCAGACACGATCGGTTGGAGACAGGTTGCCTTCCACCAGGCAATCTGTATAATTATCTTGTGATTGATGGTGGTTGGCCAGAGTTTGAGGGTGTTGCATGCCCAACCTCTGGTCACCACAGGTACCTGCAATCAGTCAAAAAAAAACCAAACAAAACAAAACAATGTAATCACCAGGCAACCATAAATTTTTTGTAGCCAGAAGGCCACTCACCTATATTTACTCTAGTGTGACTGAGCTACAAGAGATTATACCCCCAGCTGCTGTTTCCAAGTCAGGGATAAACTTATTTAATAAATCAATTTGTTTTGGGGAAGTGGACAAAAAGTGTGAAACTTCCTGGGCTGCACCAGATCTTTTTATATTCAATAGTTTCAAACTGGTGATTTACTAAATTAGGTCACACTGGTCAGATTGAAGCAGCTCTTTAACTTCTGATGCCACAGTTCTAGGAAAAACGAGTAGTGCAATATCCACTCAAATGCACTTAAAACTAAAAGAACAAGTTACTTTAGCATAACACTGCTGTGACACCTTTCAAAAATTATAGTTCAGGAGATTATGCAGTCTTTTCATTTGGTATGCTGTTCCTTTGCAAATGTTTCATTTATTTATATGTGCATACATGGACTCAATTCAGCAGTATTCATATTAAGAATCTGTGGTCTCTAGTGCCCATGAAAAAAGTTTAAACTCAGAATGTGGCTCTCGCAATAAAAAGTGATGCTTGAATGCAAGAGAACAAATTCAATGTGAGACCTTTTGGTGTGTTGTCTCTGCTCTCACCAACTTGGTTCAGTTTGCCTCAGATAGAAGATGACTAAAGCAACGCAGTCGAGCTGGGTGTGAAAACTGAGAGTGCATGATATAAGAGCAGGTTACAGCCTCCCTATGTTCGGAGGATATTATATCACATGACTCTCACAGTATATGGCCTTTTATATCATTATAATGGAATTAGAGATAATAGTCTGTAAGAGTACAAGCCACAATGTAGTGTTAACCTGATTATTACGCAACAGGGAGGAAATGGATAATCTTGAGAAGAAGGGTTAGTTTTTAAACTATGCGCAGAAGGCACGGAGTGTGAGAGGGCGAGGGCGAGGAAGTAAGTAAGCAAGGAGGAAATCGATGAAAGTAAAGTAGAGGATGGGGAAACTAAAAGGGCAATAAAGAGGGAAAGAGGAGGAAGACAGGTGAGATATCGGCCGCAGACTTCTTGTTTTGTCATTGGAAATCAGAGCCACGGGGCAGGACACTGTTTGATTTGGTGTTCTTGTTTAATCTGTCAGTCAACATGTTCACAGAGATGCACACACTCACACACACACACACACGGAGAAATAGCCTCCAGTCTGTTACTGAGTATTGGCAGAGAGCTGAGAGGTTATCATGCGTCGTCAGGTGCCAGACCGACTCTTGGTAGCAGGTTTGTCATTTGTAATTAGAGAGAAAAGGAGAGTTGGCTTGTTTTTCTCTCCCCTCTCTCTCCTGTTCTCTGGCTGAAGGCTGTCTCTTGGTATCGACAGACAAGTGATGGGACAAACACACACACACACACACACAAATACATGCACTAACACACATTTGATGGGCCAAGTTTGATTCCATTAAGTGGAGTTTGTCAGTTAGTCAGTGAAGTTTTGGGGGTGAATGCTGATGGCCCGACAGTGAATTCCACACAGATAAACAGGCTCTGAAGCAGCCTGTTCAGACGCTCACAACACTGAGGGTGACTGAGCAGTGGCGGGCCCAGCTATGACTATTTTATGTCAGTCAAATACACACACACAGACACATGCACACTTACACACAGCCTATGTGGTGTTGCATGTGGCTATGTGGTCACGGTCCATGCAGCTCTGAGTTCTGGTCACGGTTAAAAAGGCTTCCTTCTGGAGAGGAGGGGGAGTGGAGTCTTAAGACGGGGTAGGATGTGGGGTGGAGGAGGGAGTAAGAGGAGTGGGAGATAATAGGAGAGGGCTAACAGTGGGGGTGGGATGAACCAAAGAGGGAGTAAAAAGGGGAAGATAGAGGCTGAAGGTGGGTTTTCTGAGTATGAAAGCCTTGCGTGCCTCCAATCCTGCGCCATTGATGTATTCTAATGCTAAGTGTGCAATGCAGGGCCTCGACTGGTCTCTGGGAGAGGCGAGCCTTTGATAGGCACAACCAAGCTCTGGGACAGATCCCTTGCATGCCATTCATATGTATATCTGTGTGTGTGTGTGTGTGTATATGTGTGTGCATGTAAAAACAGTTGTTTTTTTTTTAGCCATTTAAGTAACTGTTTTTAGGCATTTGTGTCTGTGGTACATTGGGCTCATTTCCATATCAATGTGAGCATGTTTTAGGCTGTTTTAAGCATCACACACCCTAATCCCAAATTAGCCCTAGGACCAGTGCTGGTGGATGTTTTTATAATCTGTGTGTGCGCATTTGAATTTATCATGGATGGAAGCATTTGCACAGATTGGTGTGTGGCTGCAGTGTAACAGACCACATCTGATCATGTAATTGACCATCTGCAGAAAAAGGGCAAAGTGCAGACTCTCAAAGCCAACAAGGTCTCACCAGGCCTTCCTAGCAGTATGTGCGTGCAACATGACGCTTGCATGCCCCTATTTGTGTGTCTGTAGTGGTGTGTTTTTGTTCGGATCTCTTTGTTTGCCATGTGTTCCGGTCTCCGGCTGATTATAGCGTGAAATTCCAAACGTATTGTATAGCAATGGGGAGTTTCACATGTGGACAGACACACACAAACAAGAGCACACGCACGATAACACACCAAAGCGAGAAGTCAGAGAGGCCTGTTAATGACTGTCAGGGACAGAAAGGGAGTAGGACTATGGTGGTGTCAGGGCTTTGTGATAGATGCTGGTTGTTAAATGCCTTGCTCACAGGTTTATTTTTATGAAAGAAAGTGACTATCGGATTCAGCAAGATTGATGCCATTCCTTTCTTTTTTCTCAATTTTACACACAGCACACACACACACACACACATGCACTGCTTGGGTCTCAGCCCACTTGCCAAGCCCAGAAGAGTCTCTCCCATCAGCGACCCTTCTTCCACTTGAGCCCTTTGGCTTTTCACCCCTTTCCTTCTCAGATTTGTTCTTCTACTTCAACCTCCTCTCACGCTTGTTCATCTTACTTCACCTCCTCTCACCTGCTACTTCATGGGCTGCTGTGCTCACGCCCCCGTGCATGTAAGCATATATGTGTTTTTGCTAGAGATAGGTAGAGGGGTGCGTCAAAGGGTGTTAGCCTTTATACTTTCATAGCCTTTCTTTCTACTCAGGAAGATGATGGATGTTTCAAAACAGAGCGAAACTTGAATATCAGTGCCAGCCACTGATGCTACATTCACCTTGTGTGTATGTGTGTGTGTGTGTGTGTGTGCGTGCGTGTGTGTGCGCCTGTGCTCAGAGGCACTGGAGGTTATTTGATCTCATTGTGTTGCTGGAGAGGAGGCTGCTCCCATCCTTTATGACCGGCGCTGTAGGGAGATATTCAGGTTCACCTGCCTCTCCTCAACAATCCATCATCCCTCTTTCAGCAGACAAACGCACTCCACTCATCTTATTACTTCGTCTCACACTCTCAGAAACATTTAAGACTTTCTCTCGCTAACTTGCACTCACGTGCGCTTTAATGTATGCACATGCTCTCAGTGTCTCTCCAGTTTGCTGACAGAAGTTGATAGAAATTAGTAAAACTGTCTGTGTGCTTTTGTGGTGACTGACGGCGTGCGCGTTGTATTTTGATAATGTTTCTGCAAGTGATTATAAGTTGTTGCGGTGTGAAAGCAATGCAGCTCCTTCGTTAAGATGTTAAGTGTGTGGTAAACTGAATAAGGGCGACGACTCAGCTAATGACTGTTTCTGCACACTTCATCAGATTGCTCGCCTGCAATATTGCCTCATATCACTCTCTGGCACAATTGGCGCTTAATAGTGTGTGTACATTTGATATAGTGTTTGTGTGTGTGTGTGTGTGTGCGTTTGATCACGTTGTATATTGCTTTGTAGAGCCATTACAGTTTAATAGGCATAGTAGAATGTGCTGTGCGTTAATGCTCCGGCAACATGAAGTAATGATACAATAAAACAATTAAATATGGTGGAGAATTACTTTTTAAACAAGCCGCACCTAGAAGCAATTTGGACCAAGACAAAAGAAACCCAAAAAAAGTACAGATCAGGCTTATTAAGAGAAGAGGATGAGCTCTCACTCTTCTTTCCTCTTCATTGACTTAAAACTGTCAATATGACTGTAAATGTGCTGATTCATAGTAGGGATGTTCCTAAACAAGGAAAAAAGAAAAAGACTGACTAGGCTAAAACTAAGAAACAATCAGATATCAAGGTAAAATTTAGGAATGTTTAATGGATAATGTCCAAAACTGTCTAAATAAGGGCATTTGAAACAACTGATCGCATTCTTTAATAATGATGCTTACTGTGACTGTGTGGCACCGCGCATTATGAACACTGCACCAAACAGACAGCGAAGAAAGAAAAAAAAAACTTAAAATAAATTGATGTTAAATATATGTGAACACGCGTTACTGCAAACGACGTCCACGCATCATTAAATTCTGAGAAATTAGCATCGGAACACCAAATAAATTACACTGAAAAGTTTTACGAACGATGCACGTAGTTAAAATATAAAATGATGATAAAACAATGCAGTGCAAACATCCATACATCAATTTTCTTCTGCGTATCCGGTGCCAGGTCACGGGGGCCGCAGCCTGAGCAGACCTCCCTCTCCCCAGCTGCCGCCTGGATTTAAATTTCTGCGCTGGATCTTTGTAGAGCCACAACCTAACATACGTAACTTACGTAAGTGGTCGATGTCTTGCGCAGGTGTTGCGTGTGTTGATTTCCGTCTGGTCGTGTCCGGTGTTTTACATGCGGTGCCGGCCAAAGGAAACATATGAAATGCTGGGACATTGCCTCTTGGGTCCTCGCTCTTTGCTATGGTGATTTTTTGTTTGTTTGTTTTAAGTTTGTCCTTCTAGTCTTTTCTCTTCTTCGTACAAACTGGGGGAAGTAGCCGGAAATGCATGGGAGGGAAGGGGCACGTCAGGTTACCTTCAGAAATAGCTAATATTAGGCCTAATAAAAATGTTAGGCCAAGATTAACGGAGTTATAGCATTTTTCTATAACGATGTCAGGACTGCAGCTCTGCCTGGTGACAGATGGCTGCATAACATTTAAGACAAACACTTACTGGCACTGGGCATTATTTTAAATCTTAACCAACTAGTACCTGGTACCGATTAGTGACAATAGCGACGATTAGCCGTCTAGTCCCTAATTAATAGATGGATGAATCAAAGAGAAATTCTCTTCAGAGGGAGGTGATTTCTGAGTAATTATGGGCGCATTAGTTTTCCATCTTAGAGCTATTGCTTTAATCAATCAGTCTCTCTCTCTCTTTAGTAAGATAATTATTCAGGAAATTAGAAGAAAAAAATCATGCAAAGCCAAAATCCTTTACTTGTTTATGCATTTTTTCTAATAAAATTTCCGGAATTTTAATATGTTCAGTTTATAAGGATGAAAATGAGAAGCAAGCTAATTTAAGAAGCTGGAAGCAGCAAATGTTTTGCAAACGTTTGCTTGATAAATTACTTAAATAATGGCTTGATATGTAAATTGTGAGCAGTTTTTGCCATTCATACAAGCCAGATACTCTTAGTGGTAAAAAATAATTGCAACACTTCTCCAGCTGCTACATAATATTGCAAGATATACACATAAAAAGCTGTTATTGCCGTCCCCTTTGAAGCTTGCAAGTTTGCCTGTTTTCTGCATGGGTTTCTTTTGGGTGCCCTGGTTTGCTCCAGCAGTACAAAATCAGGTGTTTTATATAAACCAGTACTTTAACTACAGTCCAGGATGATTTCAGTTTTCCTTTAAATTCATGGATGCATAAATTATTTTTTTTCCCCCAGTAGTTAAAGCTGACAATTTCTAAATTAAACTACTGTATATTTGGGAAAACATCTGGTTTCTCATGGAAGAATTTCCTCAAACTCAAGATCATACTGCTGTATATTGTTGTCAGAATACTAGAATACAGACACCCCAGAAAATACTCAATACTTGATATGATGAGACCCCCCCAAAAAAAAAATAAAAAATTAAGTCATTATTTTTTTTTAGAAAGATTAAAACAAAACAAGCAACAACATCAATTGATATGATATGTTTAAGTTGTCTGATCATAAATGTATGGTGTGTATATGTAAGACAGGTGTTCTAAAAGTGCAAAGAAGCAAAAGTCAATATTTTCACTGTGTTTCTGGTGACTTGCCTCTGTAGCTTGTTGCTTATCAACTGGAGCTGGTAAGATAGACTGCCGCTGTTTCTGTCTAGTTGCTGGTAGGCTTTTTTTCAGCTTCATTGTGAGAAACACAAATAATTAGCTGTAGCCACTAGCTGCTACCTTAATGATGGTTAATTTGGCTGTCGGGTAATTACCAAGTGGCTAACGTTAGCGTGTATCGGACAGGTCAACATTTGACACCTGTTCAATACTTCAGTGTAGTTGAAAGGGCGGCTTTACTGACCTCTTGAAATTCCCCGTTCAACTCCTTCACCTACAATTGAAAGGAGGGGCTTTGTGCCTGCCTGTGTGGTGCTGCGTGAAGTTGTGTGTCAGCTGGAGGAGGTGAAGGCAACATTGTTGGTATCCATGCGGCTACAAATGAGTATCTAATCAGATGGTAATTTGTAGTATTCAGTGCTATCTGAGTACCACTTTCTTTAACACTCCTAATATAGTGTTGAAAACAAATGCCTTCACTTGATTGTATTTATCAGTTTACTTAATGAAAGTACAGTAAAACAGGAATAAACTGTTTGCTCTGCTTCGCATTTAACACGGCACCCTTTCTTTCATACACATTTGTGTGCAGTGCAACTTTTCAGGTAGCGTGTATTTGTTTTCTTGGAGAATTTCCCAGAATTCTTCTATAGGCTGTTTTGATTGCTTCTGTCTTTTCATATAATTTCAGACTGATTCAATGACGCGGAGATCAGGGATCTGTGGGGGCCGTAGCATCTGTTGCAGCACTCTTTGTTCATTTTGTGGCTGAAGATGGCTTTTCTGAACAGTAATTTTGCTCAGTGTGGTAACAGTACTCTCTTTGAAGCCAGCATACATCTCAGTGTCCATCTCAGTCAAAGTATTTTTTACTTACTTTAAAGAAAGAAAACTTTTATTTTATTAGCTTGGTTAAGTTAGTTGTTGAGTGTTGGGATGAGATAACAAACTGTTCCATTTTGTGTGTAATTTCCGAGGTTAATCTGAGCGTAGATCGGTGGTGCCTGGATGAAAAATGTCACGAACAGGCCATGAGATCTTCTTCCAAACGATCGTGCAAACCATCAAACGGAGGGAGACCAATTACCATCAGACCTCAAACCATATTCAGTGTGGGCGACAGTCATATGTGGGAGGAGGCGAAGGCAGTGTTGCTGCTGCATAATATGTGTTTAAATGGTGATATGTTTATGTGACGCTAAGCGTAGGAGTCAGCTTGACTGTAAACTCTCTGAGTCACTGACCAGACCAAGAAACCACCGGGAAATTCTGTTGTGATTTGCCAGTTTTTATGTAGGTGTTAGTTTAAAAGTCTCTCCCTCTCGCTCAATTTTTCTTCTTCTTCGCTTTTCTCTCTTGTCCTCTCACATGTGTCTTTATGTAGTCGTTTATTGGGATCTGTTGAGAATTAGGGATCGAAAACCCATTTACAGAGGTTACCTACATAAAGTCAGCCTATTTGTCTCCTGTGAAATCGAAACTTTACCCTCTGCCTCTTGCTTCCTTTCTCTTTCCCCACCCTTTGAAGCTGCCTTTCTCTCAACCTCTCCCTCTCCTGTGGGGGGGGGGGGGTCATAGCTCCACAATGGAGAAGTGATAAGAGGAGAGATAAGATGATTGGGAAGAAATGAGGGAATTTCTTAAAGATATAGGGATGGTGAGAAAGGTCGTTATTGAGGAATAAAATGGAGACAGGGTGTTGGGGTGACGCCACGTGTGGGATGGGATGAAAGCTTTTTTTTGTCCACACAGAGCAACTGAAGTCAGTCTTTTTAAAAGTATATAATATAAATATATATGTCAGCATAATGGCAAAATTTGACCAATTTATCATTGTAAGGCATGCATTAAGAATTGTAGATCTATATTGGGTAAAAGTCCATGTTTATTATATAGTGATTAATACCTACTGTAATCTGTAATACCGTGTTAGTGCCTTAAAAATTCCCCAAAAGGAAGCTGCCAGTGCTAAAAACAATGTTTCATATATCTGAAAGGCTGTACTATGGCGTGCTGTTAGATAGGTAGTTTAACTAAATACAGCTATCTGGACTTAAATAGTGCAGCAACTGATAAAATTGTACTATAGGAATGCTGTAACACTGTTACTGAATATTTATAAATTCAATTTTATGATTAAATTGTAAAAAGAACCTGACATTTGACTGTTGAAATTGGATTAAAAAAAGTCCTCAAGTACAAAGAGGCATCCCGTTTTTAGGATCATATATTGATGTTTAGCCTATAGAACAACAAAATCATTTTAAAGAATCAAGTTGTGTCTAAGAATCTTTATTTATTACTGATGCACATCAGGGAAATTAGAAAAGTTTTAGGATCATATATAAAACCTTGTAGAACAATACACAATAAAAATGTTTCACTGTTTGCAGTCAACCGGGAAAAAAATCCAAGAATAAAATTGCTTATAAGAATCTTTATTTATTACAGACGCACATCAGGGAAACACAAAGACTTTAGATGGTACCGAAAATCTTAAACCCACTTACTATCTGCACTGATGTGTGAGGGATCTTCCAGGAATGGTGATGCTATTCTTCGGAGAATTGGTCCATAGGCAGCGATTTCATACCTGTTGACCTCTTACCTTGGACGTAACCTGCTTCAGAGCAGGTCAGGTTTAAGTTACTTTGTGTAAGTTGCTATGGCAGCATACTCCGGGAAGAGGTGACCCACCATTGTAGCACAGAAAACCCGGGGTTAACACTGAAGTTACCTGGATAAGACAAAATCCCACTTTGTAGTACAGGCCTAAGGCGGTTCTCCAGGCTTTCAATAAACTGATGAAAAACCCTAAAAGTACAATAGACAGGAACCACAAACTGTTACTTCAGTTGTTCACAATCCAAGCCAGCAATGTGAACTTTGAGTAAATACCCATTTTAAATAAATGTACCTATGCCAGTACAGAGTTTCCACCAGAAATGTTTGTAACCCTGGCAGGTTTCACCCAGCAGAAGGGTGACTGTACACCTGAGAGTGTATACCAGTGGTTTTTTCTTTTTTTTTTCTTCTTCAAAAGTTCTCTCTTTTTAAAGCTGACAGAGGGTCAGCTTAGGCCTTGTTTCTGGAATGTAACTTCTTCCACCCCTCCAGCTCCGTCGGTCGGGCAGTGGTGATGGTGGCGGTGAAGGAGAGCAAAGAGAGAGACGGTGTGTTATAGGCTTACAGAAATTTGTTCCAGAGTCAACAAATATAAATTGTTTCAATACGTAATTATACATGACTTCATTCAGCCACGGAACGTGTGTCAAGGTTCTGATGTATCTTGTTTCTGTTAATAGTGAAATGCAGTTAAATAGAAGGTCACGAGGCAGGAGAACAAAGTGTTACCTTGAAACCCATGTGGAATATAAAGCCGTGTTTTAAGGATGAACCATGTTTAAATATTTGACACTCTGTACCAACAGTGACAGTGAAACACCATTATGTCACGGCCAACAAAAAGACAACAAAGATGACGAGACTGAGCTGGCAAAATTTTAGAACGGAACAGTAAATGCGGATGGACAGAGGAATATATCTGCAGCGAGATGGTCATGGCTAAAGTGACTGTGAAAGAGAGAGAGAGAGGGGAAAAAATAAAGCTGGGTCAGAGTGGTGGAAGTGTGAGATGGGGTGTTTTTAGATAAAATCCACGAGGCAGTTTAAGCTATTTATAGTAAAATAGTGCACAGACTGATAAAATTGTTTTTTAGGAACACTGTAACGCTGTCACTGAATATTTATAAATTTGATTATATGATCAAATTATAGATAGAACCTGGCATTTGACTGTAAAAATTGATATTTTTGCAGAAAAAAAGCACCACTAATGGCAGCTTTCTGTCTCCTGAGTGGAACAGATTATAAATAAATAAATGAACAGATTATAAATAAATAAATTAACAGATTATAAATAAATAAATAAACAGATTATAAAACTTCCATCGGAAAAGTTGGCAGAGCTAGGTGCTGCTGGGACTTTTTAAAATTTTTTTTAAAGATTTAAGTGTTTCAGGATCTTTTTATATGCGTAAAGGCAGTAACAGTAGGCTAAAGATATGCATAAGGTATCTTAAACGTACGATCTTAGATCCTACATTTAATGCTTAGATCTGGCTAAGCTGTACTACAAAAAGAGTTCAGCTTACCCAGGATATCTTTCTGTTTTCTGGCTTCTCTTACCCTAACATTGGCAATCAGGATAAACGGTCACACGGAAATTGCTATCAACTTTATAAGTTAACCCAGGGTTTCCCCGTGTGTTCGCATGAAAGACGTAGGATTGGCAGCTCCTGACCAATCACAATATGGATGCGTGCACTGGCAGCAGAGCAGCTGATTTTACAAAGAAATATAAGAATATACTACGGGAAAAATATGAAGAGGTTACTCTCACAATACAGACTGAAAGCAACACAGCTGCTGCAGACAAGGTAGCAGTATGAGAGTGTGTGTGAGGAAAAGTGTAGTATTAAAAGTGCTGTACGAATGTGTGTGTGTGCTTTAAGACAAGTCAATATCACAACTCTGGCATTAAGATATGGGAGGATCTGATTCATTCTAATAGAGTCTATCAATAAACTAGTGTTTAAAAGACAGTGTTAGTTTTTATGCTCTCAGCTGCGGTGTTGTTTAATAGTCTGAGAGTAAAGAATAAGTATAAAAATGGAATTCACACGAATGATGGCATAGAGTTCACAATCCAAGCCAGTAGTTTGAACTCTGAGTGACTGTGCTTTTTAAATAAATGTAGCTATTCCAGTACAGGGTTTCCACCAGACGACCCTGTACTTAAGCCCGGCGAGGGGTCAGCTTAGGCCTTGTTTCAGGAATGTAACTTCTTCCACACCTTCAGCTCCATCCTGTATTAACATTTAGTTGTACCTGAGGTGGGTCTGGGTTTTTTGTGGTGAAGCAGAGCAGTGACACAGTGTATATAAGGCTTACAGAAATTTGTTCCAGAGTCAACAAATATAAATTGTTTCAATATGTAGTTATGCACGACGTGATTCAGTCATGACACATGTGTTAGGGTTTTAATGTATCTTGTTTCTGTTAATAGTGAAATAAAATGTAATTAAATAGAAGGTCGCGAGGCAGGAGAACAAAGCGCTACCTTGAAAACCATGTGGAATATGAAGCCATGTTTATCTAAATATTTGACATTCTGTACCAACACTGGCGGTGAAACACCATTATCTCACGGCCAAAGATGACAAGACTGTGCTGGCGAGATTTTAGAAAGGAGCAGTAAATGCATATGCAAATGGACGCACACACACAAAAAACAAACAAACCCAAACTGTGCTTTCAAATATATGTCTGCAATAGTGTGGTCATGGCTAAAGTGAATGTGAAACAGAAAGAGGTAGAAAAAGATGGGTTAGAGTGGCGAAAGTGTGCTATTTAATGATGCGTGGTGGTTCGAGGGGAGGGCGGTTTGAGGATTTATGGTGAGAAATGGCGTGGTGTGAGTGTGAGAAAAGAGAGGAGAGCGCAGAATGATGGAAAACAGGATTAGATAGACAACGCCGCGGGGAAGTGGTTTGGGCCCGTAGCGAGGAGAACTGTGCGAGTAAAGTGACAGAGAGAGCCAGTGTATGAAAGTGGAAGAGAGAGAGTGTTTGTATGTTGGTGGGAGACATAGAGGGGAAACAGAGTAGAAGCATAAATGAGTCAAGGTAGGAAATCAGAGTGGATAACCAAGAGCTGACTGAAGGAGGACTAAGGAGATGTTTTGGGGAAGAGGAGAGAAAGGCAGTAAAAGGAGAGGAAGATGGAGGCAGGAGAGAGAAAGTCAGTGTAACTGTAACAGAGTCTGACACAAAGCTCTGACCTAAGCTAATAGCCTGTCTATTAATATCTCCCGCTAATGACTGCCACTCCCTGTCACAGAGTGACAGAAATCCTTGTCCTAATCCTTGTTCATCAGTTTTTAACTTTTACTTCCTGAATAATGATCCTAATAAATTCTTTAAATATGGAGAGCAGAGTGACCTCCTGTGTGATATTTTATAATGGCACTGCTGCAGTATCCTGGCTGTGAGTTTAAAGGAAGGCTGCTTGTTTGAAACTCTAGGTTTATGAAGGAGGGGATTGAGTAACAATAACTGTTAATGAAAACAGCACCATGTGTGACTTTTTTTTTCAAAATTTGCTAATTCACTGTCTGATACGAGCATTGACATCGCTGCCATGTTTGCTGGCTGAAGCTACAGAAAAGCAAAAAAAAAAAGAAAAAGCTGTGCAATAAAAAACGAAAGTGCTGCTTGGAGGCATCTGCTACCTCTAGACCAAGCCAGGGTCCCAATTTTGTCTTTGTGCCAAGCTAAATTAACAGGGTGTAGCTCACTTTCAGATAGTTGCAGTTATAGGCCACTACCAACCAGATGAAACTGCAGTTTTAGGCCATTTTCACACCCGTAGTTCATTTGAATGAGAGTCAGTTGATGAGCTCTTTCCCATGGTTTGGAACAGTAAAGAAGCCAGACAAACCAAAATCAAGATGTGTTACAAAAAACCCTGAGGATGTTCAGTCTGCTTTATTGGCCAGCTGGGTGCGGGAGCGGCAAAAGAACAGGAAGAAGGTGCTGTGCTCTGGACTAGTGGATAACATGGAGAATTTACATTCATCTTACAGCTAGTTGCTGCAGTTTGTGGACTCTGCACATATATGGTACATATATGACATATATGGTACTCTGCCACATACCAAAGTACACTCCACTCAAGTCAGATCACATTCTCACTATAAATGAAGTAGAGAAGTAGAGATAATGAGTAGAGCTTGTTTGGAACCGGACTGAGACCACCTCCTCCAAAGGGGTTTGGGTGTGGTTGTTTTGGTGCGTGGATCACTGGATCATCATGTTCACATCGGCACTATAATGAGCTACACCAAGGGATAAACTGGATACAATTGAACTTGCTGTTTTATGGCTCTTCGTTGTGGGATAGTACTCACTACTGTGTTTGGCACCACCTCAGATGAATGTCCAAGTGAGCCAAGTAGCTGCTAAAACATAAAACATTCCTTTTTTCCAACGGTCTTTTGGCTGCCATCAACCAGAGTCAGATTCACCATCGTGCCCATGAATCCATTGTTTCTGCGTTTCTATCAGCTCCAGTGACATCACCTGTTGGTTAGTGACGTTTCAGCGTGAAGTCTGGAGCAAAGTATTTTGGTCATTTTGAAATTTACAGTGACAACCAAGGAGTGGTCCTGACTGACAAAAATGAGTGACAGTGCATGCTTGTACAATACTTAATCAATCACAAAGCATACCTCCTCAAAACATAATCTGCTTTATCCTCATATCCTAATAGAGCTCATCAGTTACAAAACTGTGGTGATAAAAAGGTCTTGAACCTGCTAAATCGGATCATAAACTCATCATGTAAGTGTTTAGGGAAGTCAAAAATTAATGGTAGCAATAGTTCCTACAGACTTCTATGGGAACTTTTTTTGCAACCAAAGGAGCTGCCCCCTGCTGGCCATTAGGTATAATTCATGTTTACAGCACTTCTGCATTGGCTTCACTTTTTAGAACCACAGATACATCCATCCAGTTTGCAAAAAGCTGCGCTTTTTTTGCTGAGCGTTCTGTAAAAAAAAACCCAAAACAAACAAAACAGAAAAAGAAAAAAGAAACCGTTATTTTGTCAGATTACTGTGCTTTGCATTTCTATTTATGCACTGTGAAATGAATACGGAGAAGTGCTAATGTTGGTGTAAACACACACTCTAATGTTCCTCTCACTTAACACATTCTCATCAGCACAGCTATTAAAATTTCATTCTAATGTGACTGGAATTTGTTTTACTTATATTTGACATTTTTATGTCTTCATTGTTAATTCTGTTTTAATACACTTGATTACATACATTTTTAAGTGCTTCATTAAAAACCTCTCAGGCTCATTAATTTCAAACTGCAAACACTACTGAAAACCTCAGAGCCATCAGAGTGAAAGTAATATGTTAGTGTCAATGAAAAGCTTTAGAGGTCTGCAAACAAATTTGGTTTACCTTATCATTAAAAACCCGTGACTTTGGTTTTGCCTGGCTGGCCGAGCTTTGGTTCAAGAGACAGAACAAAACCCTCAGAGTCACCAATCACATTTAGAAGATGAGAAATAAACAAAGACAACAAATTTGACTAAAAATAGTAGATTTTTTTTTCTGCCTCCTTTTTTCTAAATTTCTAAATATGGTTGACCTTAGTTCATTTATGAATTATAGTCTAGAGGAACAAAAACAAGCTTCGATAAAGTGTGAGTCAAGTAAAAAATGTTCCTTCTATGTCTCAGACCTCACTTCATTTGGTAGAGGCTCTTGCCTAAATTGATCACAACTACACAAATGGAAAGCAAATGGGGTTCAAAGTGTGCAGTCACCTAACCTAGAACCGTGTTACAACTGCTAGGAAAGCATTGAAAACCGTCGGAAAATAGGAAAAGAATGCAGAAAATGAGAAGAAAAGCTGGAATCATTCCTTAAACATGTGCTATTCCCATCGGGCTTCTCTTGGGCCATATTAGGCACACAGGGTTTAGAGATGCAGATAATACAACATTTGCAAGTAGTTCTTCTACGCTAATAGCTCCATATTTCTCAATGACCTGCAGTGGGCAGAGTACACTTTGTAAGTTAGGCGGTATTTGACTTTCTGAGTAATGACGTTGTCAACAAATGGATGTTTTTTTTCCCCCCTTTGTCATTAAAGTACAATTTTATATCAAATTGTGAATTTGCACATCGCTCACTAAAGAATTGCGTCATAATGAATGAAAAGGACAATGCTAACTAGCCTTAAAATCATCCCTTTAAAAGCCTTTATTTGTCTTCCTTCCTATCATTACCCAGTCCCCGCCGGCTTGTCTTCTTGGCTTTTTTCAAATCCCTAGTTTTTGCCTCCTAACAGTCTCTTGCATCCCTTCCTTGCACCTTCTGCCTGCTCATATGTCCAGGAAGAGATGTAATGCCGCAAACAAGTCTGTGCAACACATACAGATTTTGTTAAGTGGGAGGTCTTTGCTTAGTCAAGAATCTTTGTTTATGTTACACGTTCCAATTAAAGACGTCTGCATCCTGGAACGCTTTACTCTTTTGACAACAAGCGGAAATATTGTAGATACGGGTAGATCCTTGTATTTTCTGTAAACAAGCTAGAGAATGGTGTGCGGCAGACATGAAGCTCCTCTTCCTTCATCTCTTCTCTCAATTCAGACCGCCCGGCTGCCTGTCTGTCTCCTTCCATTTCTTCATTGTTTTGCTCCCTTGAAATATCTCCCTGTCTTTCTGACCCTTGACACATACACACATACATAGACAAATACACACAAAAAAAAGTATGCATGAGACAAAACACACACTCGAATGTTTTGCTGCTTCTCTGCCTGCCCCATTTTGCTCCTTTCACACAGCAGTTATGTAAAGATGGGACTAATGTGTTATCACTGTGCCAACATAATGCAAAACACCATACATTGAGTAACAGTGTTATTTCACTGTTAAGCGGTGCATTTAACCCTCCGTAATGGATGGCGATGGGGAGCAGTGAGACGTATTAACAACATAATATAGGCGCAAATGCACTGGCATGAGGCACAGTGAAGATCGCTCCTCACTTTCCGCCATAGCTGCGCAGAGAGAGAGACCCTTGCAGTGAGTGGGGGAGGAAGGGAGAAGACGGTGAGGTAGCAAATAGGTTTAAACAAGTCGAGATAAAGAGAGGAGAGAGACAAAAGGGTAATAAAGGACAGGCAGAGACATAAACGCTGACACTGCACATCCATACTCAGTGGGAGGTCCAAAGTGTTGTGTGCTTCGTGCGCCTCTGAAGTTTCTTTGTCTCATTTAGTATTTCTGAATGTGCTGCTGATGGGTGTGTTTGTCCATGTGTTTGTGCACATGAGAGAGAGGGAGACGCACATCCTGGCTGTCTGCTGCTGCATTCACTGCCATGCAGAAGAATCTCAGAGACACCAGGATGATACACACACACACACACACACACACACACACGCTACATATTAACGAACAATAGTCTGTTCGTTGGTATAGCTAGCATGACCCATTGTAACGGAGCATTGCCTCAGACAGGAGGTCACACAGACACACAGCACATTAGCCACGCATGAAGCCTCATGCCGCAAGAAACATCAGTACAGTCTTCGCCCTCCCCTTCATTTTCTTGCTGACCTCTCTGGCCTCTTGCTGTCTCTTTCCCTGTTCACCCTCACATGCTCCCTCCATCTCTTGCTCATGTGTTTCACACATCGTTCACTCTTCCTTCTTTTTCACCAGTTTCACTACTACCATCCTCTGTCTCCAGCAGAATTAGCTTAAGGTCTGTTTTTTTCCCCCCACACAAACATAAATCAGCACAAAAATATGTGCACACATCATAAACAAGGATTTAATTTGTGTGTTTATGCAAAGCCAGCATTTGCTATTCAAACTAGCCGACCACAACCAATTACAACCAATCCAATTACTGTCTACATGCAACACTTGATATCAAGAAAAGTGTGCTCAGACCTCAGTGAACAATGCGGCGATTCAAACGAGCACATGTTGGTGATTGTGTGTGCGTGGCACTGTGTGTGCATGTCGCTGTGCTGGCTGACCCGCAGGTTATTCCCCGGTTGGCTCGTCGTCATGTCTGATTGGCTGCCTGCCGGTTTCATCACATTGCGCCAAAGACAGAAACAGACCTTGTGGCCTCTCACCCACAGGTCTCTCTCTTCTCAGTGTTTCTCCTCCTCTCTCTCTTTCTGTCTCTCTCTGTTTGTCTCTCAGTTCGACTGAGCCGAGCTTTGAGCCGAGTGTTGGCTGACTTTGGTTTTGTCTGGCAGGCCGAGCTGTGGGGAAGCACTTTGATTGAAGAGACAGAACAAAAGCTCACACTGCTATCTTTGAAGCAGCTGTCCTCATCCGCAAGACGGTCTCACAGATGATACACACATGGCAAACAAATCCACGTGAATACACTAACCAACTCGCATGCACAAAGTCACACATACATATGGAATGGTTTACTCATGCAAGGATAGTTCAGCTGGCAGGAACACTTGTGGCACCTGTAATGTATGCAACCTCTCTCTTTCTCATCCACTCTATGCAGTACAAGGAATTACCAGATTTTGTTCAGCACACCAGATAACAGTAAAAATATATCTCGCTCTTCCCCACCAGCACTTCCAGATCCCTACATATTTAATTTACTGCAATTTTTTAGTCAAGAAAAGATAAAGATTCTTATATTACAGAGCTGAAAATCATCTCTTTTCTCCCTTTTAAAAAAAAAAGTTTTCTCTAAATAATATAAAGTGATTTATAATTCTACAATTAACCATGATGTGCAATTTAAAGTCTGAATGATGTTCTACATCCATCCCTCCATTGACTTAACCACTTACTCAACTGGAGCCTGCCCCCAGCTGATGCTGTGTGAGAGGCAGCTCGCACCCCGGACAGGTCACCAGTCCATCACAGGGGTAACACAGTGAAACAAACATTCACGCTCACTTCCCCATTGATAGGTTAACTGGTTATTCTAGATTAGCTAACATGCATGTCTGTGGACTATCAGAGAAAACTGCAAGCTCAGAAAGGCCACAGCCAACCAGGAGGTCCAAACTAGGGGCCTCGTTGCTGCTAGGCAACAGTCCTAAACAATACACTGCCATTGTTACATTATAGTGAAATTAACTTTTTTTTTCATTATATATTAAAAACAACTCAGATATTGACATATTTTAAGATGAGTACTTCCATATTAATATGTGAGTTTATGATGACAAGTTCACAGCATTAAAGGGGGCAGTAAAAATTTAAATCATAACTGAACTGCTGGTAATATTGCACTTTGTAGTATTCGTAATTGATATAAAAGCACCTTGGGGTGACTGTTGTTGTGATTTGGCGCTATATAAATAAAACTGAATTGAATTTATTGCACATCCCTAACTGTCCACTTGAAAGTTTCCCCTCATCACTTCTTTTTTCATCTCACTACCACTCCGTTGATTTGCTGTTACTCCCACTGGGAAAAATAACGAAGAAAAGATGGGATGAGGACATCTGTGTTGGATAGGCTGAAAAATGGAGGTGGTAGAGAGTGGAAGAAACACAGAGGGTGCCACGTGGAGTTTGTTGCACATGAGCCAATGAGCGCGTTAACTCTGCCTCCAAGAGACGAACCAGGTTCAGAGTTCAGACAAGAAGAGCGAGAGCCGGCTGGCTGCTGGTAGTCTCAGCTCAGCGGTAATCATAAACATTACAGCAAACTAATGGACGGGCGAGTTGGCCACTGCGGCCCCTGATGCCGCTTTATCTTCTTCTTAACACCCAACGCCAGATTGCTCACAACCTCCATGGCCCCGGACAGGAATGCGCGCTAAGCAAATCGCTGACCGCATGGGCCATCAATAAAGCTCGGGTTTGAGTTTCAGTCGTGCCGTGAAATGGGGGGAGGGACAGAAAGACGGAGGCAGGGAAGCAGAAGGAGGGCACTGATGACGGGGGGAGAGATAGAAGGATGGAGGGGAAGGATGAAGGGGTCAGTCCTGTGAGATAAGGAAGGGCAGGGAATGCGAAATGGAGGATGGAAGTGAAAACAGATGGAGATATTTTACATAGAGGCAGATAGATGGATGACAGGAGGTGCAACGAGGGGACAGGGTGGAGAGATAATTACTAAGATAGAGAAGGATGTAAACGACAGGAATGAAAAGGAAAGGGATTACAACTTTACACTACGGTGGATAGATTGGTAGTCGCACAGAGAGAGAGAGAGAGAGAGAGAGGGAGGACAGTGGCGCAGAAGATGAGAAGAACAGGTGATGTCAGACAGAAAAGACTGAAAAGGGAAGTGTTTGAAGGGGAATAAGGACAAAGAGTGAGGGAGAAAGTCCTTGCCAGAGGGGACAAAAACGTCAAATAGCAAACACTGTTGATTCATTTCTCTTATGTGTGTGTGTGTGTGTTCTTTTCTTTTTTTTCTTGGATGTCAGTTGTGCCTGTTTGTGTTCTTACACACATCTTCGAAGAACTATACGAACCTACGCGCACGGCATCAGTCCTTAGCCCGGTGCACACATACACAACACCCTCGGTAAAGGCACAACAACGGTCTCCCAAGACACGCCAGCATCTTTTCATAAACCTGAAATTGGCTGAATCAAAGTGCTTTTTACAAGAAAGGGAGTCAGTTTGTCAAGAGAGCTCCACAGACAGCTGAGGTGAGCAGGTGGCACATCTGGTTTCAAAAGAGATATTTTTAAATCCAGAAAGGAGCGGTGTACCAATGACTTTCCCCTTTCTATTGTTGTATTCACGTGCAACATTTGCATTTGGTAATATATGGGGTGTACTGTAGTGTAACTGGAGGTGTAGTGGATCCCCAGCTAGGTAGTAAAATCTGGGAAATATATTTGTGAGTTGGGTGGAGGTATTTTGGGCGTCCAGGATTCTCTCAGAGTCCTGATCAGTTTGTGAATAAACAGTCGGGTTACTATGAGTTGGAGCTTGTTATAGTCACAAGACTTTGTGGCCTACATAAAAATGGCAAGAAGGAAGTCAGTTAAGACTCTCAGTATCAATGTCAGGTGGTATCAGGCTTAAAATTGAACTTTGCTAATTGTGCCCAGGAGCTAATTACGAGATTATTGTATCTATTTGATTGAATGTGAATCAGATTTTTAATAGATTTTCTTACGAATAAGATAACTAAATACAAAATAAATGAATTTAAAGAAGCGAGACTGGACTGAGTTCTAAATTAAGTTGGATGCTGAGGTGAACACAGAGACGGATTCACTCGTCAACAGTATGTTGCTAACAAGCTCCTGTTTGTGAGGATGCTCAGACATGTTCTCCTGGCTGCATCAAGAAACCAGATATACTGTGTGCAAAGAACACGTACTCATGGGGACATAATTTTAGGGAGATTTCACTGGACGTTGGACATTTGGTCAGAACAACCACATTGATTCCCACCAGCTGTGGGGGATGTTTACTTAATAAGATTTCATACACACACAAATCCTGTCTACCATGTATTGTCGGTTCCTTCTTAATAAAATGAGAGCTTTTCGCTGACTAGAATGCTCTCTTTAGGCTGCAGAGTGAAGTAAGTAGAGAGCAGTGCCCATTAGCAGATTGATGTTATGCTCACCTGAGCTGACAACTTTTAGGGGAAGCTGGATGAAGGAAGGCTGACTGAAAGAGTAAAGAGATTAGATGGAAACGAAGCCCGTCTTGTAGCTGTCCTGTTTGTGTGTGCTCCCGTCTCTGTCTGCATGGATGATAGAATATGACACTGACTTAGTGTCAGACTCCTCGCTGACATACAGTGTAGTTAAAGATTAGAGAGATGTGCAAGAAAAAGGGCTGGGATGAAAGAGGACAGATGGATAGATTTAGATACAGGGGTTTTTTCCCCCCTCAGTGGTAGCCTGTGTTTTTAGTAAAATTTGTGTAAATGAAAATTTACTCTCTCCCCAAATCATTTTCATTTTTTTTCTTCATCACCTTCCCTTCTTGAATCCCTCCCTCTTATTCTTCTGGTATGGTAACAGTTTCTTTGAATTTCCTCTTTATTTATGCATTTGTTCTGTCAATATATGTGTCTGTCTGCTGGACTGTCTGTCCATGTGTCATGTTTGTTTTTTATTTTTTATCTCTCCGTGTGTCTCATATTAAATTTTGATTCCCTGCAGTGGAGGGCCGGAGAGCCTGACAGTGACAGAGCCTGACAGAAGTGTGGCAGAGAACATAAAAACAGGGTGACAGCTTAGTGGGGTGGCACATGCATGTGGATGTGTGTTTGTTTATGTCGTTGAGACAGCCAAGGCATGTTTCTCTTTGTCAAGACTCCTTTCGCCCGTTGTTATGTTGCAGCTCTTTGTAATGTCCTTACATCAACACTAGGAATTTCAAGTGAAAAATGTACACGAATCAGTGTCAAATCTCTTCCCTCTCCTAAAAGTGTTTGCTCAACTGTGTGTGTGTGTGTGTGCGTGCATGCTTTTCACTGGTATTGCGTGTGCACTGTCAGCAAAAAGTTGGTGCTGAAACTGATAAACCATTATGCACGACGTGGGAGTGCATGTTTGTGTGCCATTTGGTGTGTACGTCTTTGCGCGCGAGGGAGCCTGTGTGTGTTGGGTTTAATGATCTTTTTGATGGTTTTCTGTAGCGGATATTGAGACGGATGGTCCATATGCTCTTTATGGCCCATGCATATTTCATATTCCAGGAGCAAAGCAGAGCAGAGCAGAGCAGGCATTGCTTATATGGCCAGGATGTTGCACTGGGACGTGGGCTGACTTTATGAGAGCTCATATACACATCCCACAGCTTTGTCCCCTTTGAATAAACGCTCAAGTACGAAAAAATACAACACATTTCAGAAAGACACCAACATAGCCATAAACCTTAAAGTTGGGCGTAAGCATCAGATTTTAAATGGACCCATGTGGCTGCATGATTAAGCATTGCTCATGGGTGCATGTTTGCATGTCGAAGGACTTAACTTTACTTAAAGTAACCAGCCTGCTGTGTCTTCATATGAATAAATGCTAACTAACTCTTTCCCAAATATAAAACACAATAGTGATTGAACTGATACCTTTTTTTCATTTTCTCTTCTCTCTTGAGAAATACCTCTGGGCACACACAATGTGATGTTTTTATGCCTCCAGCAGCAGCTGCAGTTTGTTTTTAGAATAAAAAGATGAAGAGCTCAATAGTTAGAATGAAAGAAAAGAGTGAAACCCAAAGAAGCTCATCAAAGGAAACTGTAGCAGTATTGCTGCATTTTTTTCTCATCAGTCTGTGCAAAAGATGTCAAGTCACAACAAAGCATGACATACACACACACACACACACACACAAAACATAGAAGGAAAAAACTTTTTTCCATGTTCATGATACTATTTCTTAGAAGTGTTTTACCACTTTCCGTTTTCCATTTACTCTATTCATATCCAGGTACTATGCATTTTCGAATCACTTGTACACTTGCGTATAACTCATACACATGTAAAGCAAAGAAAAAGGGCAGATAACCACTCATAGGGAGGGACACTAACATTTGAGTGATTTTTGAATAGTTTCTCGGGCGACAAATTTTGTTTTGTGATGGTTTATTTTCAGTGCATCCTCCCACATGCATTCAGAAAAGCCCCCTTCAACAGGCACACAAACACAAGGTCCAGATGAAAGCACATTTTGCTGACTGTCACATGATGATTGGCAGTTTGCCACCACATCGAGAGGCATATCGACTTCATGAGAGAGTGGGGGGGGTGGGAGAGGGAGAGGGGCGGGGACGACAGATTGACAGAGGAAGACAGAAAGGGAGGAAGAGGTGTCGGAGGAGGAGTGAGCAGACGTCAAAAAGATTGAACCTGAAATGAAAAATTGAACGAGAGACGGATGGAAGGACACTGATAAGGATGGACAGATAGAGGAGGGAGAGTAGGGCAAAACAAGTGATAGTGTGGGTGGGGTGGGGGGCGTAGGAGGGGATGCGAGACGGATGTTGTACTGATAGACTGTCGAGTCTGACAGAGTCTGCTCATGTTCAGTGGAGAGAGTCAGCCACATCATCAGACACCAACACCCGCAAACGTGCACACAGAGATGCATGATAAGCTTATAAAATCAACATGATCTAAGGCTTCATGTTCATAATCCTACACTATCAGTTTCACTCAAACTGCACTTCACAGTGTATTTGCATTATCATGGCAAACGAGGCCAGCATGTGTGCCTTCGATTATCTAAATACTGCAGGAATACTGTGCATATTGTCCAGTTTTCCTGGTTTATTGTCTCTCAAATTAAAACAGTGTTCCTCTGAAAAGCGCTAAACCCGAGTGTGAGGATGTTTCTTGCAGCAGGCCCCCTCCAGAGCTCAGCGTTGGTTCTCACTGGTAGAATTTCTCAAGCCTGGTTAGGAGGAATGATTGAGCATAGTGAAGCAAAGCGTATACAGTTGCATGAGTACCAGAGACCACCCCCTCTTCCTTTCACACACAGTTGCTGAGTGATTAAGTATACTCCCCAAAGTCAAAGTTTCTGTTTCCGCACCAGTCACTGAGTTGAGTTAAAATCTGGCATTGATAGATTTTTAGCTCATTTATCACCCCCCCCCAAAAAAAAATAAATCCTTTTTTGTTTCTGTTATCACTTTGGCCTGCACGCTGGAAAAGGTCTTAACGCTGAAACATCTGTGCTCCGCTTGTCTTTTATGTTCGGCTTTGATAAAAGCTAAAAATAGAAAACTCTCAAGATCAAGTGAGGCAGAACATTGTTTTTCATTGTTATTCAGAGAGCAGTTATTTCTTTTCTCCTTTCATTGTTTTACTCCATTGATTACATCTTTCCTAAACGGGTAATTGAACTCTTACTGTTTAGATTAGCAGTGCGCTTCAGTCGGCATTCTTTAATTTCAGGCCTTTTCGAGCTAGTATATACGAATATATGTAATTAATTCTCCCCGTCACAATTTATTAATAGAAATGTTAGAGCTCAATGTCATCTTCTATCTGACAAGAATACCCAGATGCATTTAAACACTTTAAGACTTCATGCTGGTGCCTGCTTGTCCAACCAAGTCTACTATGCATCTCGCCACTTTGGTGTATCTTACCCTGAGAGTAACAAAGCTTTTAATTGCCTTTAAAATGTGCTTGTTCTGTTTCGAGCCTCGCTGCTTTGTCTCTTCAGAGAAAACTGAAAGGTCAGGGGGGAGTTTTTGTCATTATGACATAGTACTTAGTAGGGGTGGGAATCACATAGAAACAAATTGTATACTAATTAAGATGTTAACTGTCATCATATTACTAGTATCACAATGCAGCAATGCACGATACAATGCAAGACAATAATCTGGGGCATATGACAATATCTGTGTAGCAGAAGAAGAATAACAGCACTAAAAGGCAAATAGCAGGAGTTATGTAATTATTGTGTTATTGTGCGGGTATATTATCATTAATCTTTTGTCATTTCACATAATTAGCTCTCCTACTTGCCTTCCCCCGCTCTGTCTGCCCCCCTCTTCTCCACCTCATGTTTGTAAATTTTTGTTAACTTTTCCCTCATATTTTTAGAAGCTCCCACCATGATGAGTCATAAAGGAGTAAATCTGGTAAGTCAGCCCATCAGCTGCATCCATTTAGAGCCACCACGTGTTAAATAGAAATATCAATATTTCGTGCAGTGCATCTGTAACAAATGAAATATATATTGCCATGTCAATACTTTGTATCCCAAGTACTTGGTAGGTTAATTATACATTTCTGGAAAAGTGTCCCCCTTTATGCACAAGTGAAACCCTGCATGTCTCGCTGGTCACGAAGGACTCGACCGATTCAAGTTTTGCCTTGTAGCCATTAAAAACACACCCCTGCTCTCGCCGACTGCTTTTAGCCTTTATTTTTATGTTCATTTTGCAGCCAAACTGAGATGCAACAAAAGAAAATCTCCACCTAAAAACAGTGTGAAACCGAATTTGCCACAGTAATAGCTGATGATTTGTGATAATGGTAAAGAGTAATAAGTGGTATTTAATTAGCCATTAGAGACACAGAGGGGAGATGGTGGATAAAGAGGGGATGGGTTTTTGCACAAAGCAATGAACCCCAGTAGTCCACCCCCTCTCCTTTTTTTTTTTTTTTTTTTTTTGCTACAATAGCACCATAGCAAGGGCTTCTTCTGTCGTCATGGAGACTAATGTTGAAAGCCAGCTGTGGTTTTGTCTTGGCAGCCCATTAGGCTGGAGCTCGGTTGGCACTTCTCTTCTTCCTTTTTTTTTTCTTTTTCTTTCTGGCTTTGCCTTCTTTGACTTACAATGGTGAAAATATTCTCTCTGGGTTTAACTTAAGTTTGTGATATTGGCTGAGGGTCATGCAAGGATTTCAAATACTTCTGAGTCTTTGTTTCACCTAGTTTGAAGTGCTCCTTTTTCTTACATTAGCCAAGTTGGTCCCACAGAGCCACACAGCTGGATATGGCACAGAAAAGCAGCTCGCTGAGTTTGGTTAAGTAGCTCGTGCCTTCTATACGGCCGACCCCACCCACCTTGCAGTTCAAGTAGGTTAAAACAAGTTCAAGCAGATAAAGAATTATTTGCAAATAGTGCCTGGCCCGGGTCTGCTTGATGGATGGCTTTTCTTCTCATTCTACATTGTCCTTACGCTTGGCAAGCGCCGTTTCTTGCCCTGGATCCCTTATTAATGTGACTCAAGAGAGGGATCTGAGTAATGTTTTTGTTGTTGTTGAGAACCGTTTATCCCAGCGCTGGAGCTCTTTTCCCCACAGCCCTGATATTCAAGCCTCCCTGACCCAAACACATCAGTCAATGGGACACTGGTGCCGTGTGACTCGGCCAGGAAGTGGGCTGAGGCAGGCAGGGAGAGCGATTGTTATGCAGGAGATTGATCAGGTTTCACAGGACACCGCAAAACTATCAATCTGTAGAACTGTACACATGGCGCAAGTGTGTGGGGGTCAAGGCTAGCGTTGTGTGTTTGGGGCGGTGAATGCAAGAATCAATAGCTGGGTCAAAGGGTAATGTCTCACTGAGTGCTGAGTCTATACACAGCCATCAGACAGGATCACTATCAATCATGGGAGAGCTTAGGGAACATACACTCTCTCCTCTCTGTGCGCCTCTTTGCCTCTCCTGGCCCAGTGTCTGATGGGATCACCATTGCTCATGTAAGGGCTTTAGGAACAGAGACCGAGGGAGATGTGGGGAAACAGAGGGATAGAGCAACGCAGGGAGGCTTGATGGCAGCAAGGTGACAGAATAAGAAGGAAAGATGGGTTTGTATTGGCAGACACACAGAGAGTGACACTTGGGGTTTGAGAGATAAAAGAAGCCTTAAAGTGAAGAAACTCTTTGGAGCGTAAAATAGCCTGTGTGGGTGGGATGGTGGTGAAATGGACAATAAATTAAAGCTGAAAACAAAATCAATAAACACGCAAATTAAGGTAAAGACCACAAGTCCCGGTCTTACTCACAGGTTAAACAACATTTTTCTTAATCGAAGCGTTCTGTCTTTCCTCCTTCCTGGTCTTGTCATTCACACTTTCATCCGCCCATGTCTCTGATCTCCTCTGGCTCTTTTGTTTTGTCTTATTCAGCATGTGTTTTTCGGGCCTCGGCTTTTGCCATCTGGTGTTCCATGCGTTTGTTCATTTTAATTTCCTCACATTCATCCATCTGTGTCATGAGTGTTTGAACAAAAGCCACAAAAAAGCGCATGTATGATTGATTGCAGAAACACGCATGTGGAGGAGAACATGCTTATTATTGTAAATAATGGTGCGGGAGTGTGTTTGCCGAATGTGGCTCTGTGCGAGAGCGAGAGGGCTCGGTTCAAAGGGCTAATAACGCCCGGCATGGGGTTTTGTGCTGCTGGGACAGTCTCTCACACGCCGTGCAGTCGATATCTACAGACAGAGAGAGGAAGACAACAAGGGAGAGACAGAGAGGGCGAGGACAGGGCAAAAAAGACAGACGAAAAGTCAAATGAGAGCTGAAAAATGATTCAAAAGAGGAAGAAGATGTAAGGAAATGATTAAAAAAATAGTTTTTCAGCTTTTGAAAAGCTTGAAAAAAAAAAGAAAATTGGAGAATGCTTCTCATGTGATCATGTCAGTGCTGTGTGTGTGAGGCCGCTTGGGAATAAATCCTGTTAGCTGTAATATTTTGATCAATTACCAATGATGAAACATCACTCAGCAGACCTGGGCTGTATGTGTGTCTGCGTGAGAGGAAGTGTGTGCAGTGGCCTTGAGAAAAGGCAGCATATTCCAGTCTGTTGGACACACTCTAGACAGCTATTGATTTTAACGGGGAGAATTTAGAAGCAGCTCGACCCATACACCCTATCAAACACCGCTTTACACACACATTCAGGCACAGGCATACACATACTGTACATGTTCTTTAACTAATCCAGTGAGATGTGATCAAGGGATGAGTTCATTGTCAGCCAGTGTGAAATGAGATGGCATCATTTGGGCATGCATCCACGCAAGTTCTTTTTCAACATTTGTCTTGTGTGCGTCTTCTCCTGTGGTACTAAACGTAGACAGAAACAGATTAGGAGAGAACAGATGAAGGTAATGAGACAAAAGAGAGAAAAGAAAGAAAGAAAGGGAGAGTAGAATGACTTGGAAGAGGAGGATACAGTGGGAAGGACTCCTGTCTGCCTTTGATGAGGGCCTCATTGATGCTACAGATCTCTGGGAGTCTCCATTCACCAGGGGAGCCGTTCAATTACACCTACTACTCTGCTGGCTGATTGGAGTCCCTCCGCAACAATGTTAGCATCTGTGTAGCGAACTGAGATGGGATTAAGAAGTCTGGCCTCTGGAGGCAAAGTGGCTTTTAAGTCCTGATTGGCAATCATTTGCAACACTGCTGGACAAGTTTTAATCCAGCCCTACCTTGTGCCCATCAGCGGTGTCTCTTTTGATTTCTTTAACCTTGATTTATCTTGGCACGTGGGCTTTTTGGCAGTTCCCCGAGTCCCAAACAGTAACATACACTTAAAGTCTTACAACCCAATCAGCCACCTGTGGTTTCCCACTTTTGATCAGCAAATAATTAGAAAGATTAAATTAAATGCTTCATCCATAAATCATTCCTGTGCCCACACATGCCCTGCAGATCAGGCTTTCAGAGGCCTCTGAAAACATGTTAGCATTCACTGTGCTGAGTAACTTTAGAAAGCTGTGTTGCTAAAGCCTAGCGTGCAGGTTTCATAATGATTACTCATTAGAATCTTACAACAAGGTTTAGTCATGATTGATGGAAGTAAAAAAAAAAATTAGTCTCTTTTTTTTTCAATTAAATGGCTTGAAAAAACACAGCATCACACGTCCTTTCTTAAAAATGTACTACTACAAAGGAAAGACACATGATTTATTATTTATTATTAAAACACTTAAATAAGTAAACGTCACCTCACGTCTACTGTATACACTACAGTATATGTTCCATGTGGCTCTTGCCTGATGAGAATTTATTACAGTGAAATGTTGTGAAATACAAAACCATTTTCAAGGTTAGACACTGCGTGGAGAGATGGTCATTTTTATTACTGTGCAGCTGTGATGCCTTCCAGTGAACCTGGAGTTAACAAAATTTTGTATCAAAATAATGGTTTAAACAAACTGGCAAGTGGCAGAGGAGGAGACTGGGTAGGGCTATAACTCGGAGAGAGTTGCAACACTTTCATTTCCATCAATCAGGCCTGATTTCAGTGTTTCCGACTTCCTTCCTGACCTCACTGTGATTTTCAAAGGTGGAAACAGCTGCTTGCGCTATCGACAGGGAAAAGATGAAATTTTTTTTTAAAAAGTATTTTGTACAGTAATTATATTGTTACATATCTAACTATGTGGCTTATATTAGATTGAACTAGTACATGCCCTTGGTACAGGATTGTTTGGCCTGTTTGTGCTTCTGGCAAAAAAAAAAAAGCAAAGCTCACAAACAAATTAAGAAACTGTAAATTACTTTTTAATAGTGTGGCTTCAGCTTATCCCAACGTGCATTACCACCTTGGAAGAATCCAAGTAAACGTGGTCGAAACCGTTATGTCATTTCCCCGGTCAAAGTTGGTCTAATCAATAAAGAGGTAGTAGAAAACAAGGCTGTTGAAAACATCATTCAAGACGTACCTTGAGCCGGCGTTGAGGTAACATCCTCAAAGCTGGCTGAACTTTTATTTTGGAACCCTTTTCAACCAGGAGTCGACATGCATATATATTCAGTGGTGAAGTGTTTGCTGGGGCGCACGGGAAGCAACAAAGGAGCATTATGTACTTGACATCAGCCCACGAGGATGGCAGTACTCTGACAGAGGTGGCAAAGTTTAAGAACTCGAGTTCAGAAATTCAGTGAATCACAGTTACTGAGGGAAAAAGTGTCAGGGTCATACCTGGCCTTCCTCTGTCTTGACACATCGATAGTTTTGATAGCGGCAGATTGACCTCTAAATGACTCGGCATCTGTGTCATGTCATGGTTGTACTTCAAGAAATATCTCTAAAAATGATAGTTCCCTAATAAGGAAATATCAATCAGTTGATCTTTTTCACAGCAAACATTTTGTCTCTGTGTATAAAATCATGTGGGGGAAAAAGCGCTCATATGACTAATGTATTAACTATAATGATGGCTCCATAAACTTCCATAATAGTATGATGGTAAACCAATAAGAATGCTAAAACTAGTATCTAAATGGAATTCAGTCAGTGTTTGTTATTCTTTATTTTTCACATGTGTAACATGTCAAAGAGTCTTCGGTAAAAAGGACTGTTTATTCCAAGAAATTGTTACATTGTGTGTTTATTTTTTTATGCCTTTTCTTTTGTTTCCATGGAGATATCCAAGCCCGCTGCTGAAATTGAGCTACTATTTTAACATTTGCTACAAAGTGGTGCTCTCCCACATTTCCTGACCTGTCGTGGCGGGGTTTAATAAGCCATAAGAAAAATATACTTTAATAAGTAACAGTTTCCACCTTAGCTCCAGCACCACTGAGCTTTCACACCATGCCTTGTTTAAAATACCCTGCATTAGAACAATTGTTAAAAATGAGAACAGTTTCAACATTTAATCACAGACTGCTGGTACAGTACAATAGTGGAAATATGCCTGGACATACACCTTACGTTATCATATAGAGGCATCATGCAGTATGTAGTATATTAACCAATGTGCTGCTCTCACTGGCCCTTTGTTTTCCACAGAGTCTTCAGTCTAACCAAGAGAGAAGAGCAGAGTGAGACAGCCCTAAAAGCTCTTGTTACAAAAAGGAACGATTGTGCTTAGTGTCAAATGTTTTATTGATATACAATCTTCCAACAGGCCACGCAGATCATAGGTAGATAGGGGTTAACTCTGTGGCATTATGTTACCTGTGACTGATTTATATAGGCAACATATCTCTCTCTCTCTCTCTCTCTCTCTCTCTCTCTCTCTCTGTGTGTGTGTGTGTCTCTCACACTCTCTGATGTGATTTTACAGTAGTGACATTGATCCAGGCCCACTTTGATCTTGCTCTTAGCTGTTGCTCGCTCTCACTCCCTCCAGCTATCACCCTTGGCTCTCCGGTTGCTAGAGTCTGCTGTTTTTAACCCCAACTACCCCTCGTCTCGTCCTATAAATCCTCTCATCTTTCGCTCCATCCTTCCATCCCTCCATCTCTCTGGTGGCTCTGTATACAAGTGATCTTTTGCTCTTGGAAACCTCTGCCCAGGCTGGTGAAATGTCCCACCAGGTCTCCCGACTCTCGCTGTTATCAGCCAGGTATCACTTGTAAGAGAGGAAATTAGTGGTGCCTCGACACAAAAGGGAAACTGAGGCATCAGGAGGGGGCATTCACAAGCAGTGTATTCTGACTTTTCATAACCTGCTGGACTGTATCTCTGCATCTCTCTTTGTCTGGAATTTCAGGATGCATTACGATCTAATAAACTCCAGCATCAGAGAGGGGGATAAAAGAAAATTCCAAAAATGAGGCTGAACGTTTTGTGATATTTTTCTCAGTCAGAGCGAGTTTCGCTCAAGATTCTTGGGGAAATCAGCTTTTAAAATTAAAATATTTATTGCTTTTTCTTTGGACTTGAAGCAGACTGCAGGAAGAATATGAGTGGTACGTGACTGTCGCAGCTTTTTCACACAAAAGAAAAGGATGCATATCCACCAGATATTTCATATCCAACCACTTTACATGAATGATGCTCGTAAGCCTTTTAGTAACTGTCAGTTCACTTTCTGTTTAATTAATTAATTCAATACAGGGTGTTTTATAGACAAAGTAATGCACTTCTCTGTAAACATCAGTGCATTAGTACATCCCATTGTGGTTAAAAACATAATGAACAAAGCATGTTAATAAAATCATGCATATACTGCATATATTAACCTGAGATTCTAATGCTGTGTCACACCCATGCATTAAAAGCTTTCGGTTTGTTTGTTGGCTGCGTTTTCTGAAGTGTTTTGTTACACGAGCGGGGCCGTAGTTGAACTGAACTGCATTATACCGAAATGTTTCTAGACTTGCCGACGCCTATGTAGCGCCTAAAATTTAAAAATGCTTTGCTCCATTAAACAAAACAAAAACCAAAAAAGACACACTTTTATTGGCTAAAATTTAGTTTCTATCACATGTATATTTTTCAGATTAAAATGCATCTCATCGTGTGGAACTGATTGGGGTCTTCTTCTAATATGAGAGTTTAAATTATACAAACACGCCGCTTTTTTATTATATTTTTCTTGACGTTTACATTGTATTATTAAAAAATTTAAAAGTGCCTCATTGCATTTGTTACAAATGTTATTTTGAGCTTTTCTTGTCCTGCGTGTCACATAATAGGTCATTATTTGATTTGGAAAAAAAAATCAGAGCCTGAACCATATCTTTAGCTAGCTCTTTTTGAATGCATGTGTGTAGTTTGGACTTCAGGATCATTTGGTTTAATTCAACAGATCTTTCTGCTTATATAAGAGCAGAATTATTGTGATATATGAATTAGACTGCAAGGATGATATAATAAATTACATATACCATGTAATCCCCCTCAACACGTTCTCTGCTCTATAATCTCATTCTGAATTTGGTATGATTTTCTGCTTATCCACTGCATGAAACAAAAGAATATTATGGTCTGATGCCACTTTTACATAATATTGGATTTGCTGTTCAGGCACTTGGTGGATTTTATGTGTGTACATGTGTCAGAGACAGAGCCCGCAAAGATGTCAAGATAACAAATAAATAGTCGGCAAATCGCAGTGCTATGAGCTAGGAGAAATGCCACGGAGAAATTCGCTCATTTGCACCTACTGCACACCAAAGCAGGACATACACAGTGGGAATCCTGTGGCACCTTTTATCTTTGAGGAGTGATTTGCTTCCAGATTACTCAAGATGCCCTGAGATGCCCTCCCCCTCATTTTCTCTGACTTTCTTTTTTGCCATTATCCCTTCATCTTTCAAATCTTGCTTTTCTTTGCTATCATAAAACTTACCAATTGCCTCTTTCTTGTGTGCTTTTTGTCTGCTCTATCCTGGCTTTCACTCCACTTCTGCTCAGTTTGCATTCACGCCTCCCTGGTGGAACCAAACTCATCCCCTCACTTGAGTTCTCTCTTGCTTGCTTTCCATCTCTCTCTCTCTCTCTCTCTCTCTCTCTCTCTCTCTCTTGCATTCACTATAAATATAGTTCCCTTAAAGCATTTTCTGCATTTTTTTTTAACACTAATACCACAAAAAGTAAATCTCCTCTTCAGGCTATTAAGTGATGTAATGAGAGAAAGTGAGAGGGGAGGATGGGAGAGGAGGGAAAGAGAGTAAAGGATGAAAGCTGAACAATTAGTCTTAGGTTACTCTGAAAGAAAGATGAGACAAATGAAGAGCTGGGAGGGAAAGAAATGCAGGACGGATATAAAAGAGAGCAGTAAGAAATGATGGAGAGAGAGAGAGAGACATTGAGAACAGTGTTTCGATCTTCATTTAATAATTGAATAATAATCTCCGTGGAGACATGACCTAGAACTGGCAAAGAGGGAGAGAGGCAGAGTCAGGCTGACGATGACGCACTGCTGCCCCCTTGTGATTTTATGGTGTCACCACTAAAAAACCCGAGTGTGCGAGAGCAAGTGTGTGTCTGCACGTGCTCATTGGTGTGTGTATGATTTACAACTGCAACCTGTCTCTGTCTCACAGATACGGGCCTGTGTCTGTGATGGGGAGAAAAAGAGGGCTTTTGGATGTCAGGAAAGAACCTATTTCACTTTGTCACAGAAACTACACACACATACACTCCCAGACACAGAATCAGACCTTATCTTCCTGTCAAGCCGAATCTTTTTTAGGGTTGACGCTGATATATGAGCTTCGGGGGGAAGAAACGTTGCCGGGACGTTGACGGCTGACGTGAGTGCAACGTTGCGCTCAGGTTGATGTACGAGCAGTGGGGTTAGGGGACAACGCTGCGCTGACACCGGGAGAAGGAGCTGTGGCCCTGGGGCCTTGAGTCCATTCTGAAGCGCCAGCTCCGCATTCTTTGCATGCAGCAGCCCTGCAGCCACAAATAAACGCACTCACACTCTTTAAGCACACAGCCACTTGCTGTTATTAATAACTCGATATCTCTGAAACAAAGATTTGTGTGACATCTGGTGATCGTTCAAGCAGAAAGCATCCAAAAGACAAAATTCCGTGCAGTGATCTGAGAGGTTACGTTGCTGGTGCTGCTGCTGCTGCTGCTGCTGCTGCTGCTGCGGTGATGTATGTGACAGTGCGTGTTGAGGAAATGTCCAAAGCATTGTGTGTGTGTGTGTGTCTTCTGTCTATGAGCATTCTCAAAGATTAGCACTCATAATATATACTAACACCCCTCTTCAGCTTTGTAATGGCACTGATTTCATATGAAAATCATTAAAACCTATTTTTAAAAATGTTGTTTAAAAAGTACCAGAATTTGGATTGCCCATATAATACAACTTTTTATGCACACACTAATTAGTCCACTTTTCCAACTATCTTTTGGCAAGATAATGAAACCCAAATTGGCCCAATGCAGCCGTCACTGTGGGAATGTGGGATAAAGTGGTGGATGTATAATACTAAACGCTGCATTAACAAAGAATCACTTTATAAATGCAAACATTTACCACTTTCATTAAAAATCTGACGCGATACATATTCCAATACATTTTAATTGCATGAATTTTAATCTCTGCTGTTTCTCTGCTTCTCTGTTTGTTCAGTCTGCGTAGGGAGGGCTACACAATGCAGGTGAATGTCAACGACTATCTCGACATCTATTGCCCTCATTACAACGACAGCCAGCGCGTGGTGAGCACCGGAGAACAGTACGTCCTCTACATGGTCAGTTATCGTGGCTACAGGAACTGTGACCCCCAGCTGGGCTTCAAGAGGTGGGAGTGTAACCGGCCTCACGCCCCGCACGCACCCATCAAGTTCTCTGAGAAGTTCCAGCGCTACAGCGCCTTCTCGCTGGGCTATGAGTTCCACGTTGGCCAGGAGTATTACTACATCTGTGAGTGGAATCACACCTATCGTAAATCTTTTTAATAAATATCACTAGTGTAATAAATGCCCTCAAAATATAAATAGTAAAAAACTTTGTTAATACAGAAAGCATGCCATCAACCAGGTGGAGCTCAGTGAGGCCAGAGAAGAAGGCTGAAAAACACTTATTATAATATTAAATGTGTAACTTTTATTTTTGAATATTCAGCTCAGATTATCCAAGTAATGTCCTCAAGTAATTTGGGAATGACAAATTGCAGCCTCACATTTAATCATATCACCGTGCAGCCGTGCAGGCTCATCCATTTAGTTGATTGCTAATCAAATTAACTTGCAGCACCTTGTGCCAACAAGACACTGTATAAATAATGAACTTTTAGCTTATCTTAAAACAGTTCAAAACAAATATTACAAAGCACAAACTGCATAATGAGTGCAGTGCTCATTTACTGCAGTACGCGGTACACATTTGTGTGTATTTGCGGTTTTGATGATACTAATATAGGCCTTTATTCTACTACTCTTCTACTGTGTATAATGCGCAATAGCAACGTCTGGCTGATATTGTTTAAAGTCTAGATGCATGCTAATACTGATTTGGCAATTTGGCTATTGACTTTTGATAGATTTATATAAATTATTTGTATCATTAGTAAGTGAATAGCCACATTTATTGTGTTATATGTTTTATAGCCACACCCACTCATCACCATGGACGCACCTGTCTGAGACTACGAGTGTACGTCTGCTGCTCCACAGGTAAGGCTCCTGCTTTGTGTTTGCGTAGATGATGTTTGACCTATAAAGCTTGGATCTGTTCGCAGACTTTATCTGGACCCATCTGGCCACTCTGCCCATCTGGAAGGCACCAGGCTCCCCACGAACTCACACACACTGCATACAGATGCGCACAATCTAAATACAGCCTAAAACAGTCAGAGCTATTAATACTGCTGCTGAGTTTCCTGCAGTATTTTCACTCACAGCATACCCCCCCCCACAGCTTCTCTTTTTCTCCTCTTCCCTGTCTCACTCTTCTTTCGTTTCCTCTCTCTCTCACTCTCACTCTCTCTCTCTCTCCCTCTCTCTCTCCCTCCTCTCCCTCTCCCTCTCTCCCAGCAAAAAGGAGCAGCTCCAGCTTTGAAGGCCCTCAACCCCCTCCTGCTTCCTCTCTCACTCCTCTCCCTCTCCATTTCACCCCTCCTCCCTCTCTCCCTGTCAGAATCCATTTATTGCCATGTGCGGTCAGTGGGTGGCTATGTATATGTAGTGTTATCCTCTCACTCTCCTGCCACCCTTCAATCTCTCGACCCGCTCTCACTCACTTTCTCACACACACACACACACACACACACACACACACACACACACACACACACAGACTTTGATCCCTGGCCTGTCCGGTCCTTTGTAGTATTAACCTCTCCTCCCTCTTTCACCCCCACAACTCCATCACTCTCCATCCCTTTTCACACACTGACTCTCTTCAGTTTGATCTGCCTCTCCTCACATTCCCTCTTTTCCTCCCCCTCTCTCTCTCTCTCTCTCTCTCTCTCACTCTCTATCTTTTTGTCAGGGCTTCTTGTGATACTTTGGTTTGTCAGTCTGCATGCTTTGGGGTTTTTCAACCCTGCACCCTTGCCTCACCACTCTATTGGATGCTTCAAGATGTCATGTTGGATGTAATTAAAATCCTTTTGGTTGGGGCATTAGTTTAACCCCTGCTGCCTGTTTTTCTGTCCAACTCAATTACTTTTCTCTCTCTGTCTCTCTCTCTCTCTGTCTCTGTCTCTCACATACAGCCTCTGATGTGGACGATGAGCCTGAGCCTACAGAAGGAGTCTACACACCAGGCCTAAAAATTGATGAGCTTGGTGAGTCATGCACACAGGAAGTTGAACAAGTGTAAGACGCATCTGTCTGTTGCAGCTTGATTCATTAAAACAGCGAAAGACTCATTCTGATCACTTCAGTAGCAAATCAAGGAAATCCGATTATTCGCTCTTCACAAAGTGCCTCATTAAAGTTAAAGGACAGTACTTCCTTTCTTTCTTTCTTTTTTTAACAAATTCCATAAACCAACAACATATTATTCTGAAAATCTGTAAAAACACAAATATAAAAAAAAATAGCAATCTCCTATCACTGCTGCTCGCTCTATTTTCAGCAGCAGATTATTGCAAACATGGAAGCAACACGCTTGCATCGCATTTGTTTGCAGTTTAAAAAGCGTACCGGAGAAGATCAGCAGCATTATCCTTTGAATGTGTCAGCAGGCTGACCGCTGATATTGATATAGATGGCAGTGCGACCGTGCAGCATCAAAAGTGGCTAACCAAGTGAAATGATATTCAGCGCAGTTAACTTCACAGCGCCAGCTGGCTTGGCAAGCTGCTGATCCTGCTAAACAACGACATGAATATTCATTTCACACATTTCATGCCGTTTTCACCCAGATGAGCAGAGAACACAGAGTTTTATGAAAATTTGCAACAGAAAGTATAAAAATTCATTCAGAAAAGTAGGGCTTGTTCAGATATCCCGTAGTTAACCCCTGCCTATAAGAAAGTGCGTCCTGTTTGTCTTTATGTTGCTCCGATTTGGAGTTATATGATGAAAAAGGAATCGTGCATAATGTGAAATCTGTTGGTAATAAGACTGGATCATTTTTGGCAGTGATTTAAGGGAGGAGCTGAGCAGTAAATCAATAAATGACAGACTTGGGGATCACCTATCTGATGTTCATATTGTTGATTTTCAGTGTTGTGGCAACAGCACAGCAACACAGTAACAACCTGCACATCTAGCTTGGCCTTCCTACCCTCCACCCATTACACAACCAGACATGCTGTTATCAATCATAATCCTGTCTAGCTATCACGCACTCCTCCAAGGTAGCTCGTAAAATATGGCGTTGTGTTGTTGTTAATCTGCCTGCGTGCACGTGTGTTTGTGTGAGGGCACGTTTGCGCGTGCGCACTTGTGTAAATCCGTTTGTTCTCGTAATTGTCGTAAGAAAACTCGTGAGTGGCTGCGGCAAATAGCTGCAGGTCATGCAAGTTTCTGTGAGATACCGCTCCCTCGCTTCTTTTTCTCTCATCATTCTTTCATCTTATTTTGCTCTCACTCCATCTCCTTTCTCCATGCCCTCCTCATGCTTCTGCCTTTTAATTCCCATCTTCCGTCTTTTCCTCTGAGAGCACAAGTAGCACTGCAGCGGAGGGGAAAGCCACCTAAACTCAGTTTATTCACCTTTTGATGTGTAAAATTGAGTTTTTCCTTCATTTAATACTTTTCCCCTCCTGAAGCGATATTTATCTTAGGTTTTATGGTATTCATTAACACTATCAGAGTGATATTAAAAAAAGCAAGAAATATTTTTGTGACAAAATAATTTTTAGAGCTAAAAAAAATTTGCCACTGAGCAACAATATATTACAATATATTCTTATCACATTTCCTCAGCACTTGTTCCCTCCTTCCTTTCTTTTCAAATATGGCAAATGCAAAACTAAACTGCAAACTAAAATCTGTTCACTACACATGTACAGATTTCTTACAAGAGCAGAAAGAAGACTAAAGGTCATTTCAACATAAGGATGCCTGCATTTAATGTATTAATCGGAGAGAGAAAACTAGAGTACGTGGAGGTACTGTGTATTGTGAATGGCTAACACAATAGCTGAGAAGAAATTACCCCAGCTCCTATGGGTCTTTTTCACCTGTAGTGCTGTGTTGCCAATTAAATTAATAGGATAACCCAAGTGGTGTGAGAGGAAGTGAGGAGATCAGCAGGGAGCTGCGAAATGAACCGAACACAAAGAAGCAGTACAGTTTCTGTTCCCCTCCTTCACTCTCAGTCCTCCTGGCTGCCAATCAGACTCCTCACATCATCGTTTTAATTACTGTTACTGAAGCTTCACACCAACTGCACAGTTCAAATCTGCCCGATTACTGTGTGTAAAAGCTGAATGTTGCATGCACATACTGGAATCCACTCGCGTCTCTCTCCCCTTCGCTGCTCACAGTTTATTTCCTGGGCGCTGCCCCTTTCAATCAATGTCTACAGCTCAACAGTGGTTCCCTCCTGAATACAGCCACCAGTGTTAGATTTCATTTAGATCTCATTTACAACGCAGATGGAATGGTGCTAGCTGCTCCCCGTGCAACCGTGTGATTACTGAAGGCTTTCAGTGGGAGAATGCTTATTTTCCCACCCTGTTGGCTCAGGTTACTGCATCTGATGATCAGCTCTGGCCATTAGTAGAAAAATCTGTAGCATGTTCCTGTTAATGGGGTTTGTTGTAGCAATTAACAGTTCCTTTGAGCTCAGTGTGTTTGAGGCACTTGCCAGTGGCAGAGAGCAGCACAAGCAGTTATAGTTTTCACACCTATAGTTTGTAAAGTTTGTAAATGTCCCCTTGATTTTGGTTTCTTTTTGAGAAAAAAAAATACAGGCAACCATAATGTGTCGCTGCAAACAATGTGTGAAAGTTCAGTCCACTTGGTGTTCGGCTGTAACTGTGCAAACAGAGGCAAGAAGAAAGTCACGTGTTCAGGACTGCAGTTTGCGTGTCCCGCTGCATTACAGAGGACAAAGCACACCTGGCTACAGGAGCTTAAAATCGCAGGTCACCTGGGGGTTGGATCGAGGTCGAGATCCCGTTCTTACCACAAATAAACTTTTTTTGTATCAGTGTAAAATCTTTTTTTTTCTTTAAAGCTCCTTTTTTTTTCTTTTTTTTTTGGGTTCTGCATGTGAATGATCACACCTGCCCCCCAAAAACTGCACCAAAAGTGAAAAACAACTGATTTAGCTAGACTAAAGAGGTGGGAAAGCACCTGCCACTGTTTTTAGGTCAGTTTGTAGAACAAGCTGTCAGATAGTTTCAACTCAAAGTGTCTCTATCTGGCAGTCTTGCATATTTGATGTAAAATGTTAACTGATGAGGGCCTTTTATTGCGTAGCCAAATGACTTCTAACTTTGACATGTCTGGATTTATGAAGATTTAATTACAAGTGAAAAACAAAAGCAGGATCACAGAGTGCAGTCTGGAGCAAATAAATAAATATATAAAATGTGATTTATTTACTATTTGCCTAATAATACAAATAACATAATCTTACTGTTTATCCCTTCCAAATGTCACCGCTAATGATTCTGTTTACTCACAGTTAAACTCCTGGATAGAGTAATTATTTACATACATGCACGCTGTCTGCTGTCAGTGTCTTTTGAATTTCTTCAGAAATCTTCTGTAACACCTATTTATTTGTGGTCCTTGTTTAAACAACCAGTGTTTGTTTAGCTATCGTTCTCTCTTTATTTTTGAGTTTGCATGTTGAACTCTTAATTACGTGACAACTGATACAGCTTTTACAAGCAGTTGCATATTGTCTTCTATGACACTGCGGGATGCTTGTTAAAGACTGTGTTGAAAGACCTGGGTATGAACCAGTCAGGTGGGATCTGAAGAAAGACGCTCTTGTAACAGTTTCGGTCATTCGTTTCTTATGTTTTGTTTTTTTAACCTGTGTCTCCCAAGAACTATGTAAAACAATGCAGTACTAAATTGCTGCAATGCCCCTTTAATGAGGGCTTAATGACGTGAGAGCGCCACAAATTATAAGTTCTGAGAGCACGTGTGTGTGCACACAGACATGGACATAGTTACATAGATGTAATCTAGTACTGTACAAAAGTCTTGAGTCACCACTCATTTGTTTATATTTTGCTTCCAAGGACTTGTTCTTCCAGACTTTCTCATCAAAACATCAAAAAGAGGATTTTTTTTTTCATTAAGCCACTTAACACTGACCCATGAGTCATTCAAACATAAAAAAGTCACACAACTCAAGGGATAAACCAGTGTCGTGTCTACACATAGCAGACAATTTAACGAAGAATAATCTTTACACAAAAAACACATAATTTGTTCCTACCATATTTCAGCATGGTGTGTAGTGTGTCCTTAAAAATTTTGAGGAAACTGGACAAGTGGAAGACAAAGAATTGGCAGGCCTAAAATACTATCTACAGCAGCTGAACAGTATCTGAAAGTCATGTCCCTAAGAAGTATGAAAAAAATCCAGCAGAGACCTGACACAGGACCTGAGTGATGCATCTGGTCCCTCAGTTGATCCATGTACTGTTCTCTGAAGCCCCAGGAATGGTCTCAGTGGAAAGGTGGCTGTCAAGAAGTCATTCTTAAGGAAGTGAAATGGGAAGAAAAGACTGAGGTATGCCAAATTACATAAGAACTGGACTAAATATCAATGATGAATCCAAAGTTGAACATTTTGGTTCAAATCATCATCAGTACGTACAGAGGAGGTCAGGAGAGAGGTACAACAGTGAGTGTCTACAGCCATCTATAAAACATGGTGGAGACTCTGTCATGGAGCTGCATTTCAGCCAGTGGTGTTGGGCATACTGTCAAAACTGATAGAATTATGAATGTAGAAAAGTACCATCAGATTTTGATTTACCATGCAATAGCATCTGGAAAGCATCTGATTGGCAACATCTTAATTTTTCAGCATGACAGTGATCCCAAACACACTGCCAACGCAGGAAAAGCATACCTGGATTTTTTTTTAAAAAATCACACATTGGAACACTTATCAGTCATGGATTGGCCTCCTCAGAGCCCGGACCTCAACATTATCGAAGCAGTGTGGGATCGTCTTGACAGAGAACAGAACAAAAGGCAGCCAACATCCAAATAAGGGCTTTAAATGTCCTTCATGAAGCCTGGAGAACTATTCCTGAAGACTACTTAAAGAAATTAGAAGGAAGCTGCTTCAGAGAGTTCAGACTGTGCTGAAGAATAAAGGTGGTCCTAACAAATGTTGACTTTCAAGCCTCATATACTGTATTTCCATGTATGTTTGCACATGTTTCAAAATGTGCTCCACCTATTTCCCATTTTCCTAGCAAAATCTAAAGAAATGAGGGACGGCTCGATACTTTTGCACAGTACTGTATTTCCTGACATTCAGATTCACAGACATTTATAGCTGTCTGAGCATCCTAATTATTAGGCAGCTACTGCCTGCTTTTTGTGCACTGTGATATGTACACGCATACATTTGTAGGTTTAACCCGGCCCAGCGTGTCAGAAGGTCACAATGTTCATCACATGGCGCCGCAAAAACTTCCTGCCAAAATTGTGTGCCAATAATTATATGTTTATTAGTGGCAGTGAGAGACTATGAGTGTCTGTGTGTCTGTGTGTAATGAGGCGATTAGCAGAGCCACACTTTGGAACCAGTTGTATGAGATGCTCTGCCGTCTGCTGTTTGTGTCTACAAAACCACATTCCTCTGTCAGTCAGCACCAAAACAACACAGTGAGGCAACACAGTGTCCTGACCCCTCAGCTGCATACTCAGTTACAGCGCGGTCAAAGCATTTAACCTGAGCTCCGCTGCTGCATAGACCTCATTACATCGGCTAGCAGAGCATACCAGAGGAGGCCATCTCTAAAACCAGGTGTCAGCCAGTCATTACTCTCCTGTCTGACCCACAGAGCAGCTGGAAATATTCTGGAGATAGATACAACGGCGGTTGGAAATACTGAGAGTAGCCCCACTTTATTTCAATGCCATCAGACCGTAAGCACAACAGTTACTAATCAGCATCAGGGACCTTCTGTGCAGACAGAAGATTGTGCTTCTGTCTGGTCTCCAGTCTTATTAATCAAATGACTACAGAGGGAGTGTCTGCCCGTACGTGTGTCTCATAGGTGCAGGCGTGTAGTGAACTGTCTGCTGGGTTGTGTTTTTGTTCTTTGACTAGACATCAAAGTTTGGTGTATAGCCCTCAAGAAAACTATTTTTTTAAGCATATTTCCAGGTGTAAGTGCAGGGTCATCGGGGTGATTACAGTATGTACAGTAGGTTTATGTGTGAGGTATGATGGGCAATGTGTCACTTTATTAGAACAATGAGAGCTGTCTGGTAACAGCTGCAGTGTGGTGTGTGGTTCTTAGTGCGGGCTGACCATATTTCAGTGGGAGTAAGACTGAAAGCTGCCTTTTGTTCTCTCTGGCTGTCATCTTTTTTTTTTGTCACATTTTAGAAAAAGTTGTGCTGTGAAACCAGATTATAACACATTTAGGAAGCCAGATAAATGCGTTTAAATGTCCCACTGAAGGCTGAGCTGAGTTTTATTTATAGAGAGCATTTCCAAACAATCGAATCTGCTGCACAACTGCATGTGTCAGAACAACACATGAAAACAGAAGACTGGGCAATAGATAATCTAAAGGAAGCACAAAATATAAATACTTTTATTTCATTGCCTACTTATAAATATGTAGGTCTCAGTTCTAGCTGGATTAAAAGCCAAGTCAAAGAGGTAGGTCTTAAGAAAGGCTTTAGTGATGAAACATGTAGGACAGATCTGATATGAATGGGTAGTCAGTTCACAGTGCCAACTGAAAAAGTACAATACCTCTTTGTTTTTAACCTGGATTTAGAACCACCAGGAGCACCTGGTCAGATGATCTAAGTTGGGGATGGGCAACACACTGTCTGAGGTAAAGAAGCAGACTTTGAACAACTGAATTCAAACATGATGCACATATGCTGAGTTATTGCTTAACTTTGTGGATTTTTTGTAAGTATAATAGATGAGAGTGGGTTCTTGCTTCAAAAACCAGAAAATGTGACTGTTTTGTGTCAGTGTAGTGTACTGTGAAATAAAGCAATCCATTTGAAGGCAACTGTAGTCCCAGAGCAGAGGGCCCCTGATAATGTGCAGATAGCAAGATATAGCAATTAGCTATGGTAAATCTAAACCTGACACATAAAAGCATTTAATCAATAATACATTCTAAAAATGAGACTTCTTTACAACTAAACACATACCACCAGCAATCCTGAGAGCATGTGCAAGAAAATTCAAAGCCTCTCTGCCCACTACTGCCACAGTCATTCTCAAACATTTAGGCTCAGTGTTTTTGGGTACTGTGCTCTCTGATACTTTCTCATAAAGAATGGCACATCCCAGCATTCCCACTTGAAAAAAAAATACACAAAAACCGTTTTACCCAGATTTTTGTCCCTGGGAGTTTAACCCAAGTCTCCTCTAGTAGAAGGTCTTGCTAATTGTGAGTAAGCAGATTTGTCAGCTGGTCATCTATGATGAGAATTTCCCATTACATCACATCCCAAAGGTTCTCTACTAGATTGAAATCTAGTGACATGGAGGCCATTTGAGTACAGTGAACTTACTGTCGTGGTCAAGAAACCAGTTTGAGATGATTTGGGCTTTGTGACATGGTACGTTGTCCTGCTGGAATAATGGGTACACTGTGGTCATGGACATTGTCAGCAACAATAGTCAGGTAGTCTGTGGTGTTTAAACAGCACTGAGTTGGTACTGAGGGGCCCAAAGTGTGCCAAGAACATATCCCCCATACTATTACGCCACCACCAGCAGTCTGAAATGTTGAGACAAGGCAGGATGTAACCCATCTGCTGGGTTTATCGAGTGGCTATCTGAGTTACTGTTGCCTTCCTATCAGCCTGAAGCAGTCTGGCCATTCTCCACTGACATCAACAGGGGATTTTCACCCAGAGAACTGCCGCTCACTGGATATTTTCTCTTTTTCGGACCACTCTCTGTAAACCCTAGAGAGGGTTGGGTGGGATAATCCCAGCAGATCAGCAGTTTGAAGTACTCACGTGAGCCTGTCTGGCAGCAACCACCATGCCATGTTCAAAGACACTTAAATCACCTTTCTTCCCCATTATGATGCTTACTTTGAAATTCAGCAGGTCCTCTTGACAATGTCTACATGCCTAAATGCATTGAGCCATGTGATTGGCTGATTCGATATTTGCATTAATGAACTACTGGTGAAGTGTACCTAATAAAGTGGAGGGTGAGTACATAATATGGTTGCATTGATGATAAGAACATTTTTTCCCAACTTTTGAGCTTAAGAACTGTCCTATTTTTTCCAAAATCAGACTTAGAAATTTTGCTGGTAATTCATTAAAGAGCACTGCCAGTGTTAAAGACAGTGTATGAATGACCATCAAACCTTGGATTAAAAGTACAGAAAACTTCTCATCTAACATGGTGTTAAAAATTTAAAATATTTCTCTCTTTTTTCTTTTTTTTTTTTTAACAATTTCTCTTTCTGTTGTGTTTTTTCCAGCTGAATTTAATCCTGTTATTCCCAAGCTGGAGAAGAGTGTTAGTGGAAGCAGCCCATCCAGGGATCGCCTTCTTCTCACCGTGACGATGCTCTTTTTGGCCGCGCTCTGCATCTCCTAGCAATGGCCATCCCATCAGCGTCACCATGCCAACTAGCCTTGGGAAGGTGTACAGTATCTGAGGAGAGGATAGGAGAGGCAAATAGAGCAGAAAGCAAGAGGAGCAAGACTTTGAAATTAGAGTTTGCAAGAATCACAGTGTGTGTATGTGTGTGTGTGTGTGTGTGCGTGTGTGTGTGTGTGTGTGTGTGTGTTTGATGGAGTGTGATTTTTGGTGGACTACAGGTACCTTCAGGCACTTGGTGACACAGACTGAACCATATTTGGCATTAAAGTCAGCCTGTGCCCACAGGTGCAGGTGTAGACTGTTTGTGTGTGTGTGTGTGTGTGTGTGTGTGTGTGTGTGTGTGTGTGTGTGTGTGTGTGTGTGTGTGTGTGTGTGTGTGTGAGAGAGTGAGAGAGACAGTCTGTGTATAAGCAGGCCACATGTTGAGCTTGTTGAATCCTGCACACCACACAAAGCATTTATTCCACAGGTGAAGTGGCGCTAAAATCCTAATAAAAAGAAGAAATCCAACCACCAAACTTAAAACTATTTGAAGACTTTCCCTTGGATCTGATTGGCTGTTAGAATCCTTAGGGCTAGTTGCCATAGTTTCTTGCAACAACACTTAAACTGAACTGAAATGAACTGATTCATATAGATTTCAGCAGTACTGAACTGGAATTGCCTTTTTTGTTGTTGTTGTTGTTGTTTATCTTGATGCTGGGAGCTTGTCCCAGTACACAGAGGAAAAAAAAATGGAGCCAGCTGATGAACTATGCTGGCCCCGCATAGTCAAAGTAGCCCGTAGTTCATACACAGACACACCCTGGGACTCCAGACCACCAGTGTTTCAGTTGCCATTTCCACTATGCTGTGTCATTCTGTGTTCACCATCGCTCTTCAGAAGACAACAGGACAGAAAGCGGTCATGAGAAAATACAGAGCATTAAAATGTTGAATCAGCATTTTGAGGAAGGGGGGGACTTGAATATGTGGCACTGACAGTGCAAGGGTTTGTTGATATAAGTTCCTGTGCTACTTTTCTGTTTTTTCCTTGAAGTCCTCGGTGCGTCCTCTGCCAGCTCTGAGGTTAATGAAGCACACGATGGCTATCGAGCAGCCATGGATACACTCAGCAATACTACCCTCCTCACAATCGGCTGCAAGCTGTTTAGAGGAGGAAAGGAGTCCGAAGGAGGGACGGGAGAGGAGAGACAGTCACTCACGCGAGCATCAATGAATAGGTCCTGTCCAAGCCATCTTGGTTTAGCAGCCTGCTCTACCAACCCCATTCTCTGTGCACCCATATGTCAGATGCCACATTTTTTGTGTTTCTGTTTGAGTGTTTTATGTGTGCCTGGGGGCAGGGGGGCATTTCTGAGTGTGCTGTTTGTCTGTGTTTGAGAGTGAGAGAGGGAGAGACTATTTTAAAAGGTACTAACAACCTAAAAAAAAAAAAACCCACATCCATCCACATACTGTACATCATATAAGTATGAAAATGCAAAATAAAAAAAAAAAATCAAAACACAACTAAAGCAACAAGTTATACATACAAACCAAGTGCTTTGGTTGGGGAGGTACAGCAATTCCAAACTCAAACAAATGTACCAGTTGGTTGCTTCAGAATAGCGTTTCCATAGCAACTAGCACCTTATTCACCATGGTTACCGTACCCTGCCAATGATGGACGCTTGTAGGGCATGGCTTACCATAGTAGCTGATAACGATGATGAAGGTGATGTTGGTTATAATGATAATAAAGAGGATGACAACGATGGCCTGCGAGCTGGCTGTCAGTCGATAAGGACGAACGACACGTGAGGCGTTCAAGTACTCATGTAAATGTCACAACAGACAAAGAATGGAATTCTAATGTCTTGAAATCTGACGAGGTGAAATGTGATGTAAGCATTTTTGCAGACTTGAAGCTCAGTTTTCTTTCTGGTTGTTTTCCTTTCCTTTATTTCATTTTTTTTTAGTTTGCTGTGGTACATAACTGCCTGTATTGAGAGGGTGGAAGATGGGTGGGTTAAGCTTTATGTAAACCTGGGCTGCACTCTGCGATTCTCTTCATCTTGTTTAACTTTAAGGTAAAGTTATCTTGCATACTATGTTTTTGACAACAACACTGGTGCATTGCTTTATTTCCTTTAAAAGACACTCCAATGATTATATACATGAAAGATGAGTTAGGAGATAATTAGAAGCATTAGTTAGCTAATGAAACTTTAAATTAAATCTCTGGCTCTGGAGCGTAGACTGTATGTAAAAGATGGCCGTGGCCTCAGTGACATCACATATTGGTTTGTAAAGGCCTGTTTTGAAGCCATTATTTTAGTTTTATGCCAAGACTAATCAGCAAGGGCATGAGATTTGAAAAATGTTTGCACAGGACATGACTTCTAAGAGAAGTTACAGTGTCCTCATGGGAACTATAAGGTTAAACATTTTTGGGTGGAGGAATTTATAGCATGGACAAAAAGTTGATATTTGTTAACTGTTTTTATCTGTTCTCGTTTTCCCACATTTACAGAAGGAAATTACTAAAGTGATAATCTTTTAAAATAAAGCCAAGTCTTTTTGCTATTAATTGTATATAGGTAGATATCTATATCACTGAGGCAAAGATTTATTTTGAACCCTTTTTCAAGGTCTAATCTTGGCCTATTTAGGCCTTTTTAGAGACCTAAATAGGTTCATATGACCAACTTGACTAGTAAAGAAAACTGGAAAGAATGCAAGAAAGTCTGATGAAATGTCACCTTGACAAGAGATTGTGCTCGTGGAAATAACCAATTAAAAGGCCATGCGTGATCCAGCCCCAGGTGTACATATAGCTCACTGTGGGAGGGCGAAGTAAGAAAGGTTTGGGTTCAGGTGTGAAGTGGGAGGATTGAAGAGTTTGAAAGGTTAAATCACTCTTCAGGAAGTTGCACTTAAGAACTTAGACATGAGGGCAAGAAAACATGTATGCGTGTTTGTGCCTGCGTTCGTGTGTGTGCGTGCGTGTGTGTGCAAACTATTGAGAGAGTGAGTGACAGACTCTTTGTTTCTGATCTTTCCATGTGTGTGTGTGAATGAGAAAATGGGACAGATTGTTGTCTGGCAAAACAATAAAAGCATTTACTAGTGTTGGAAACAACAGTTACAATCATGTTTACCTTCGACTGGAATGACTTTAAATGAACTTGAAAATTATCTGTAAACTGAACGAACCATAACAGAGGTTATAACAATGATCATGATAACAAAATAATAAGCTTACAAATGTTACTTTTAACAAGATGTGTGTTTGCCTCTTTATTTGCACCCCCATGTTAATCTCCTCCCTCACCCTCCCTGCTCTCTAAGTCTTTGAGGATCTGGGGGTGGGGGGAGGGGGAGGGGAATAAGCAAGGAGCTAATCCAAGACAACAGATGGAGGGGTTGCAGAAAAAGGTTTTACCTGGTATACTCAGTTCTCTGTAGATAATGTTGTTTGGAAGCTCACAGATGTGATTTTTCCATATCAAAGCTGGTGTGGCAAGGCTCTCCCTCAGCAGTAATACCTTTACACACTCCGATTAGGCGAGATAAGCACTTCAATCACCAACCCAACATTTGAATGACAATGGGACAGGGCAGCAGGGTGTACCTCTATGTCTGGACCGGCTGATGGAGGGATAAATCTGCTGCTGATGTCAGAGTGCAGCCAGGCTCAAAGACTGTGATGTAATGCAACAGGTCTCTGTCATATAGGTAGAGTTGCCATATTTGCCACTGACTGACAGGACAGCTCAAGAAAGGAGATGCACAGATAGAGGTGAGAAGAAGGAGAGGGAGATGGAAAATATAGAGTTAGAGATTTAGAAGGGCAATAGATGATACAGGAAGTCAAAGTGTGGATATTTACAGTCATGGGAAAAGGACACTTTTCAAAGGATTCTCTGTGGTCCTGTAAAAAACTAACTACACCCTTAAATTAATAAAGAGGGTTAATACCAGCCAGGTGCAGCTAATCAAATGCACTTAAGTGATCAGCAGCAAGTTTTAGCAGTTTGCTGCTGAGATGTGTAACACGATGCTACAATTTTTCCCAGGAATGGACGTCCCAGCAAGTTCACCTCAAGGTCAGACTGTGCAATACTCGAGAGAAATTTAAAACAAACAAAACAGGAGCTACATTTCAGACTCTACAGGCCTCCATTAGCATATTAAATGTTAAAGTTTGTGACAGTACAATTAGAAAAAGACTGAATAGGTATGGCATGTTTGGAAGGGTTGCCAGGAGAAAGCCTCTTCTCTCTAAAAAGATCATTGGCATGCAATGTTATATCTTCTGGAACACTGTCCTTTGGACAGACAAGACCAAAATGGAGATATATGGCCATAGTGCACGGCACCATGTTTAGCAAAAACCAAACACAGCATATCAGCATAAACACCTCAAACCAACTGTCAAGCACAGTGGTGAAGGGATGATGACTTGGGCACAGGACCAGGGCACCGTGCACTCATTGAATCAACCATGAACGTCTCTGTACACCAAAGTACTCAAGAGTCAAATGCGAGGCCATCTGTCCAACAGCTAAAGTTTTCCACAATTAGGTTGTGAAACAGGACAATGACCCCAAGCACAACAGCAAATATACAACAGAATGGCTGAAAAGAAAAGAATCAAGGATCATAGGTTGTACTTAGGTGTTCACAGGACTCCATAGAAACCTGTGAAGACTTTCTAATGACTTTCATGTGACTGTCTATAGTTAACTTTCTTTCAGGAATGTAATGCAGAATGGTTTAGGAAAGCAAATCCCTGCTCTCTCATTGCTTTCCTGCCAACAAAAAGGCTAAGGAAAACCAAAAATGGAATCTTTAAAAGACAAACAGGATAGCATTGAGAGGTAAAGTGATGGATATTCCAGGCCACTACAGGCACTCTATCCACACCTCAAATCTCAATTTTTTTTATTATACAAATATTTATCTGTGGTTTAATTTTAAGGAAATACAATCAGAAACTTAAATACTAGCTCCAGCTGATCTGTAACTGTAAGGGAAAATTAAGATAAGAAGAACTGGTTTGTTATTATTGCTGAAATCACAGGAAAACAAGCAGTGGTCCATCCTGCTGATCTAATGTATTCATAATTATGGAGTTCCACAGGGTTCTGTGCTGGGACCAATTTCATTTACACTATACATGCTTCCCTTAGGCAGTATTATTAGAAAGTGTTGCATACATTTTTATTGTTATGCAGATGATACTCAGCTTTATCCATCCATGAAGCCAGATGACACACATCAATTTGTCTAAATCTAAATTCTAAATTGAGATAAAACTGACGTTCTTGTACTCGGCCCCACAAATCTTAGAAACATGGTGTCTAACTAGATACTCTGGATGGCATTACCTTGGCCTCCAGTAACACTGTAATCTTGAGTCATTTTTGACCAGGATATGTCCTTCAATGCAAATATTAAACAAATATCTAGGACTGTTTTTTTGCATTTGCACAATATTTCTAAAATTAGGACCATTCTGTCTCAGAGTCATGTTGAAAAGCTAATTCAAGCATTTATTACTTCTAGGCTATTGTAATTCATTATTATCAGGCTGTCCTAAAAGCTCCCTGAAAAGCTTTCAGCTGATCCATAATGCTGCAGCTAGAGTACTGACAGGGACTAGAAAGAGAGAGCATATTTCTCCCATATTGGCTTCTCTTCATTGGCTCCCTGTTAAATCTAGAATAGAATTTGAAATCCTTCTCACATACAAGTTCTTGAATAATCAGACCCCATCTTATCTAAAAGACCTCATAGTACAATATCACCCCTATAGAGCACTTAGGTCTCTGCTGGATCCTTAAGAGTAGAATGGTAGAATAATCAGGTTGCAATAAGACTAGGCTGCTGGGGGGGTTCCTATAATGCACTGAGTGTTTCTTTTCATTAACCTCTTTTTACTCTGTTTATACCCCACTCTGAATTTAATCACTAGTCATTATTAATCTCTGGCTCTCTTCAACAGTGTGTCTTTTGTCCTGTCTCTCCTCTCAGCCCCAACTGGTTGCGGCAGATGACTGCCCCACCCTGAGCCTGGTTTTGCAGGTTTCCTGTTAAAAGGGAGTTTTTCCCTCCCACTGTTGCCAAGTGTTTGCTCACAGGGGTCATTTTGACCATTGGGTTTTCTCTGTAATTATTGTAGGGTCTTTAACTTACAATATAAAGTGCCTTGAAACAACTGTTTGTTGTGATTTGGCACTATATAAAAAAATCGAATTGAATCGAATCATTTTCTTTTGGAAGCAAATACATGGCCATCCTTCTGTAAAACGATCCAGCCAGTGATTCAGACTTCCAGCATTTTATGCGACTTGTTCCATTTGAGAAGTAGGCTCGAGGGACGAATACTGTGACACCACCCAACAAACTTTTCTGCCAGAATGAGGTCTGCCTATTTTCAAGGAAAAAAATCAGGCTATTGCTGTTCACCATGCTCACTGATGTCAGATCTTTCTGTTCACATATCTTCTTTGTGAAGTATTAAAAACAGATTGAATTAACAGCCACTCCTTACACAATACACAACTGTGAATCTTTCTTTTAAAAAACAAACAAACAAACAAAAAATTTGAATCTTCTGACATGCTTCTCACAATGCGGGAAGCTCCTAAAAATTTGTGCCGTAGTAACAAGTAATGACCACTTGGTGGCACTGTTCAGTCACAACTTTGGTGAGCAGAAGTCCTGCTCCCTAATGCCCCTGACTTGTAATCCTTTATCTCAATACATAAATCCATTACAACCACAATGGACATTGTGTAACTAGAGCTGGTGGATTAATCACACAAATTTATGTCACTGTTATGATATAACCGTTTAGTTTTGCACATGTTATAATAGGTGAGTTCATGGAGAAGGTCTTATTGTGGCTTTGTAAAGGTTGAAATCAATGTGACTGTGTCTTAGTATTCCTGCTCTTAACACAGTGAGCATAGAAAAATTATGCAAGAACTACTCATCCAAGGATTCAGCGAATGACTGTGTAAACTCAAGGTCTTCCAGCCATAGACTTGAAAGCAGCTTTTCTTTCTGCATTCATTTATCACAATGAGTCAGGCTGAAGAGAAAAAAAACCATCTACTTTCTCTGATTCTCTGTTTGTTTTACAGAGAAACCAATGCATAAATATGAAACTGTTTACTATAAGCTTGTTTTACCAATTTTTTTTTTATGTTTATGTAGTGAAAACCTCTAACATTACAATTAAGCTGAAAAGTCTGCACTGCATGGCTAACCTTAGGTTAGCATTGTGAATTTTAATGCCAATACAAAACACCGGCTCCTGTTTTAAACCGAATGCCTTGGCTGCACAAACACTTATCATTATCTTCTGAACAAACACATAAATTCAACACCAAAAGCTACAAGGGGTAACCTACCACTATACACTCAATTCACAGGTTAAGCCTGCTCAACCACTCCTTGGCGCAAATCTCTAATCAACCATTCACGTGGCAGCAACTCAGTGCATTTAGGTATGTAGACATGGTCAAGAGGACCTACTGAAGTTCAAACTGAGCATCAGAATGGAGGAGAAAGGTGATTTAAGTGATTTGAACATGGCATGGTTGCTGGTGCCAGACAGGCTGGTCCTGGGATTTTCCAACCCAACCATCCCTAGGGTTTACAGAGAACGGTACGAAAAAGAAAAAATATCCAATGAGTTTGTTGGTCAGAGGTCAGAGGTCAGAGGAGAATGTCCAGATTGCTTCAAGCCGATAGGAAGCCAGCAATAATTCAAATAACCACTCATTACAACAAGCTTCTTATAGTTAAGCTAAAAACTCTAAAAAGTCGCGAAAAAACCCCAATTTTTGATATTTGAATAAAAATAAAAACTAGACTTTTGAAATGGAATTAATTAATTATTTTGTTAATGTGTGAACTAAACAAAGTAAAAAAATATATATATTAATGAAATCCTTAGTTTTAGTATTTGCTAGCTTGCTAAAATGGAGACTTAAAAAGCTCTGTTTTTTTAATAATAGCTGTACTGATTTTGCTTGCCTCTGGCATATGCCTTCCATTCAGTAATAATTAAATAGACTAAAGTTAACACTGAAACTAACTAAACTCTAAAGTAAACAGATACAAGGAAATACACTGGAAACTAACTGAAAATAAAGTGAATTAACAACAAAACATATTAGAAAATACAAAATTATAGTAAACTATATGGTTACAACTAAGATATGCGGAAGAGCATTTCTGAAAGCCCAACACATCAAACCTTGAAGCAGATGGGCTACAGCAGCAGAAGACCACACTGGATGCCACTCCTGTCAGCTAAGAACAGGAAACTGAGGCTGTAATTTGCATGGGCTCAAATTACCTGGTCTGATGAGTCTCGAGCATGGTAGGGTCAGAATTTGGAATAAACAACATGAAAACATGGATCCATTCTGCTGCTCTTTTAATCAGCAGTTCAGGCTGCTGGTGCTGTAATGTCTGAGGGATATTCCATAGTACCAACTGAGCAATGTTTAAACACCACAGCCTTCCTGGGTATTGTTGCTGACCATGCCCACCTGTTTATTACCACAATGTACCCATCTTCTGATGGCTACATCCAGCAGGGTAACGCACCATGTCACAAAGCTCAAATCATCTCAAACCAGTTTCTTGAACATAACAGTGTACCCACTGTACTCAAATGACCTCCACAGTCACCAAATCTCAATCCAGAAGAGCACCTTTGGGACGTGGAAGAATGGGAGATTCTCACTGTGGATGTTCAACCAATAAATCTGCAGCAGCTGTGTGATGCCATCATGTCAATATTAAATATTGAGTTTGCGCAACTACATCAAGCATATCAGGTCACTGCTGGTTGAAGCAGGTAGTCAGGTGTTCAGTCAGAAAATTTGCACCACCTATTTATGTTTACTCATTCAGCATATTCTTTGTGACTTTCTGAGAGCTTAAAAATAACTTTGGTAATTACAGTGTAATCAGCACCAGTGGCTAAGATGCTGTAATTTGTACTTTTACTTTAAGACGTGGTTTTAGCCAGACCTTCCAACAACCCACAAGAATGACTACAGCATATATGAAACAGATGACCCCCCTGTTGAGACACACCAGCTTTCCATGTCCCCTAAGGCACGTCTGTGTGCTGATGAGTCCTGTGACTGATGCAGCCACAAGGGAAGCCCTCCTACTCTACCTTATGGCTCCTGTTTGAATAACCTGACCCTTGCCACGTGAACACGCTTTTCTGTCTTCATATTAATTCAGTATTTAATGATGTGTTTCAGTTCAAGGCATTGCACTGAACATAAGGGTGATTGCGTCAACATGTGCCGGATTGCATGTTGTTTGGTGCTCATGCATGTGATATATATTTATGTGTGTGTCTGCTGGGTGATGCAGCATCTTTCCAAAACCAACCCAGAAGGTGAACGCTAGCTGAGTCACTGATCTATTGCTGTGGCACCTGCAGCCAAATTCATAAAGCCATCTCACCCACCTTTTTAATCATCAAGTCTACATGGTGATTAAACTTGGGTGTGGTTGACAGAGCTACCCACTAAGGTAAAGTCTCCGTTTTAACAAAAGTTCAAAAGATTTTTCTAATTTAAAAAAAAAAAAAAATTAAGTATAATAACACATATCTTACTCTGTGTCCATGTTGAAATTTCTCGAACCCATTTTGGAGGAAGCCCGCTGGGTTTTAAAGATGCAGTTTTATCCCTGATCACTGATGCTGATCGTGCCATTTCTCAAACTTCATTTTGAAACTATTAAGGTTGAAGCTAAAATGATACATTTCTGCTTTTCTATTCCACTTCAGAGCAACGCATCATGATTTACATTTCATTTAACTCTTTAATATTACTGGGAGAGTTGTGTTAAGAGGAAGCCGGGAACATTGAGTTCCTCTGATTAAATAGAGTAAAAACTCATATAATGAGCATAACTATTGCTGGACAAACAGTGGAAAGACCAACTCAACTTTTGCTGCACAAAAAGAAAGTTGCAGCTTATTAGTGCCACTGTAAATTGCTTCTTTCTTCTTCTTTTTTTTTGCAAACTTTATATAAAAAATATTTTTTTGCCTTTTTTGAAGTGGCTTGTTTTATGATATGATTGTCATTTTACAAGAATTTGTTTTTGCTCACATCTACACGGCAAGAACAGCGGGGAACAACATGCCTCTCGACTAAGAGTTTGGAAACTACAAAACTTTTCTTAAGCCATTAAATAGCCGTCAACTTTTGTGTCTATTTGAATTTCTTGCAAGTTCGTCTTCACCTGGCAAGTATAAATGTGATCACTTTGTGATTATAGCTTCTCAAAGCTGCCCAGTGCTTTGTTCTGCCTTTAACAAAGCAAAAAACTGATCTGATCCCACAAAGCGCTATGCTAAATGACCAGAGTGACTGCCTTGTGGATTGTCCCTTTAAGTTCTGTGCCAGGACATTTACATGGAAGCAAGATTTATTTTTTCTTAGAATACCCAGCAGCATATCGAGCATTGTAGCACAGAGGTGAAAAGACAACCCAAAATGCTCTCACTTTGTTCATCACTGTGGACATTTCCATGGATTTCTCATGAAGCAAAAATCTTTTTTTCTCTGAAATACCTTACATTTTTGATGTGAACAGTGGAGTTATGAGTAATCCAGTCTCTAGAGATAAAAACTCTCTCTCTCACACTCACACACACACACACGCGCCACACGCACTAAAAGTAATTTTGCTTGCATGATCAAAGAGATATAAGTGCTTTTTCTTGCTTCAACAACTTCATCAACCCTGACTACAGAATGGATATATGCAGCTAACCATATCTAATGACTTAATGAAATGAGGAATTATGCTCCCTTTACATTCATCCTTTAATATCATCCTCTCTTCCTTATTTGTACATTTTCCTTCGTCCTGATTCTTCATCCCTCATGTGGGTGCAACATGCACAGCCCTCCCATCACATCACCCTGCCTGCTTTGCTGTCTCTCTGTTTTACTCATCCTCCCTCTGAGCGGCTGCTCTGATGCTGTCAGTCTCCCCCAGATTTATGCCTTTGGCATTAGTCACTGCGTAGCTTTCCCCTCGTCCCTTCATCACAAGCCCCCCTCTTCTCCAAGTTTAGCACTAATCTGTTTCTAAGACAGCACCTGCACAGCCCCAGCAGATGGGATGGCTATATTTACTCTGTCTTTCTGTCTGGCGCACACATCAATACACATGTACTTTAACACTGTGCAAACATTTAAATGTACACTTGAGATGAAAGACTCATTGAGACTGGAGAGTGAAAACATGAATGTGTAATGAAGTTCTTTTAGCTCGTCTTGCTGTGGTTTGTCAGGTCAAGATATTAGAAAAGCATATTGAGTACATACTCTAATTGAAATGTTTCCAACGGCAGTGGACTATTATGGGAGATAGCAATGTTGTAACACAGTGTTTGAACGTCTGTCATCACATCTTAGAACAGGTTTTACAGTAAGACCATGTTTCAGATTAATGGATTTAGATCTAATTGATTAATCAGAGAAGTGGAGTTTAGTGGTTTAATCGCTGAGTCCTACTTTCTTATCCTGTAATCACCAGATTATCTTGCCCAGGATTCCGGAGTGACGGTCTTCAGTCTTTACTTGGCAGTTTTTGCATAACTAGTGATGACAACAAAGTGTTCTTCCTGCTCATATGACGTGTGTGGTGAGGGAGTCTCATGATACTGGTTTACCTTAGACATAGTAATTATGCATTGCTTTATTCTTTTATTTTGAGCCTTTTTTTTCTTTTTTTTTACATTATGAAGTGATCATTCTGCCACCAAATATTTGCTTATACTCAAAACCCTGGTAGATATACATCTCTGCAGTAACATTTTTGATGAAAGAACAACACTAACAGCAATGGTCTGTGACATATGTGGCAAGCTTGTCCAAATCATTGTCAGTCACTGAAATGATACATATCTTGTCTATTTTATTGATTTTTAGCCAAAGTCTAATGTATATATTGTACAGAGCATACTCATATAACCTAACACACACACACCTATGGCTGCCATCAGGTTGGACATATTGCGTTGTTTGCCATGTGAGGCCTTCAGACTGAAATGGATTCATCACACATGGTGACACACATGCCGTCACACCACCTGCAGAACCCAGGTACGATGGCCATTCCATTATTCATACGTTTGTCCATGCCACACGTGAAAGAGAGAAATGTGTTTACTTCGCAGCCCAAAAGTCAAATCGGGATGGCGAAAATGATTCTGTGATGCACGACTAAGATACTAATCTGAGTGGAGATGTGACAAACATGGAGTTGTTTGGTTAAATGTGGCAATTTCCAATCAAATTTTTTAAAATTGCATTAAATTAAAATATTGCTCAATTGTACTTTCTCATCTCCTGCAGTGTCACAGATTAAGAGTTGTCATAAACCTCAAATTCATCTTTTAATCGTTGAACACTCTGCTCCTGTAGAGTCACAGATACATAGAAATGTGGTTTTTATAGGGTTTTAATTTCCCTATTGGAAAAGAATGGATCTGGTCAGCTTGACGTTGGCCAGGTTAATGGAGTACAATGTTTAAAAGACATTTAAGAGGATTCATATCTATTGTTTGGGTTCTAACCTTTTTGAGCCATAAATGTACATCCACAAAGTTATAGATAATCCAACATCAAGGCTCTACAGTTTAGTATGTGTCGCTGAAGCAAATAATTCAGAATTTGATTCAACTCTCTCATTATGTTTAATTACTCAAGCTGTATGGTTTGAGCAAGACTTTTATAATCCTTTGGTGATGAATTCAAATATTTGTGACTTCACTTTCCCCAAAGCATCACCGACAGGCTTGACAATTACATTTATTAGTGAAAAACTCAACAACAATTAGAATGTGTAATCCACTAACTCTTTTACCAAAACATGGTGACTCTGGTTCAGGACAGATTTAACTATGATACAAAAAGGGTTTGAAAAGTTTAGGATTGTGAAAACATGCAAACTGCAGAAGGAAAAGGTTGTTTTCTTTTTTTTTCTTCTTCATTGCACGTGCAGATACTTAAGAAAAACAACAATAGAAATGCAATAGGATGAATTAAACATTTTTGGACAGAAGTTGTGAGCAGCATTAACAGGAAGTGGGAGAAATCCTGAAAGAGGCTTGAAGTAATCATTTTCTGTATGACTTCATCAGTCTCTCAGCATCATTGTAGAGTAATTTTGTCCCACTCTTCTTTGCAGCAGTGCTTCAGTTCATTCAGGTTTCCAGGCATTCATTTATGCACAGCTCTCTTGAGGCCCCACCACATTATTTCAGTCAGGTTGAAGTCTAGACTGTGACTGGGTCATTGCAGCACCTCTATTCTTTTCCTTTTTCAGCCATTCTGTTGTAGATTTGCTGCTGTGCTTGGGATCATTGTCCTGTTGCATGACCTAATTGTGGCCAAACTTTACCTGTTGGACAGATGGCCCCACATTTGACTCTAGAATACTTTGGTATACAGAGGAGCTGATGGTTGACTCAATGACTGAACAGTGCCCAGGTTCTGTGACTGCAAAACAAACCCACATCATCACCCCTCCAGATTCCATGCTTCACAGTTGGTATGAGGTGTTTGTGCTGATATGTTGTGTTTGATTTTGGACAGGCATGGTGCTGTCCATTATGGCCAAACATCTCTTAGTCT
>JAMQGT020005328.1:0-27116 GCA_024447675.2 Pterophyllum scalare
TATGTTATGTAGCTACTTGGTTCAGTTGCGTATTGCTAAATCAACACATAAAATCAAGATGCAGCCACACACTTGAAGTGCTTCACACACCTGTATCTTGTTTTTGAATGTGGTACTCAGCTTTAAGTCTGTAGCACAACTAAAATAGAGTGTAGATAACATAAGCAAAACTAGCAAGTACAGGCACGTGAATTAGAGAGTTTTTAAGATTTTGTTTTGGCATTTTTGCCTTTATTAGATAGTTAACTATGAAGATAGGCAAGTGTGTGTGGGGGGGGGGGGTATAGGAAAGACACAGAAAAGTGCCTCAGGTCAAACAGAAACTCGGGCCGCCTGCAGCACAGTCATGTGGCATATACATGGTCACCTGCTTCATCCACTGAGCCTCCCCGGCACAAAAAAAAAACACAATCAAGGCGCTGCAATGGCTCACTCAAAGTCCAGGATCGCAACCTGATTTAAATACTGGGGCAGGACTTGTGCTGTGCACAAGTAAATGTCCACAAACCTCAAGGAACTGAAGCAATATTGTAAAGAAGAGTGGGCCAAAATTCCTCCACAACAATGTGAGAGACTGCTAAATTTTTTAAATAAAAGATCACTTCAAATTATTGCTGCTAAAGGTTGCTGAACAGGCTATTCAATCATGGAGTGTTCTGAGTTTATCATTGGACTTTCTTTTACACATGACTGCACGTAAATCCTTTATGTATAAAGGATGCTGTAATACGCTGCCTCGTAAGCCAAACTAAAATTTATGATTAATAAAGTCAAATTTTAGGACGACTGAAGCTGTACCAAGCAAAGACTCATCAGAATAACCAACCAGATCATACGGATAGCTCACAGACGAACGGTTAGCCCAAGGATTGTGGACGCTGGGTGTCCATGCATGGAAACCAAACAGTGTAACAGAAAAGCAGGTTTGTCAGTGTGTGCAAGACAGCTGCGAAGGTAATCAGAATGAAAGAATTAGAGCTCATAGAGATGGAAGTTAATAAAATAAAATGTAAATAAATCTTTGAATCCCAGCCTTTACTATCAGATAGAAGACTCAGGGGTGCCAAAGTGTGAAAACAAACAGTCTTAGCTTCAGTGCTTTTAGACTAGCAGGTCAAAGCAATGTGCAAACACATACTTAGATTTTAATGAGCACTCTGGTATTCTTTGGGTATTTCTGTTAATAGTGTTTGTTTGTTTGTTTTTAGGTATGTTTATATATTGTTGGTTTTTTGTATCATTAGAAGCCCCTTGTGTTTTCATGATGCTGGTATCTTCTTATTCTATGTTTTATGAATAGTCATTTATGTCCTCATGATTTCATGTTCCCTGTGTTCTTCATAAGGGGGATTTAAGAGAAAATAAAGTTTATTTTCCTTTCATTATTAAAGAATGTAATAATATATTATGCTTGATTAGTGTGAAGCAAACACATTCACAACTGATAAAATAAAACCAATATAGAAAGTCTTTTATTTAAAAAAAAAGGGTCAAATATTGTTTACTCATATAAAATGTGTCCAATAGTGCAAAGTTTAAAACAGAGAAACAATATTTGAGATTTATAGGAAGAATTCTGTGCTGATTGGGGTTTGTGTGTTCCAAAGTGCAGCTTATTCAAAACAAACTAAAACTTTGTCTAATGCTGTACAAATCTAATCTCCCACTGATCTCTGAATAAAAGGAGGTGTAATGTCAGAAATATCACTACACACACCTAATTAAGTGTAATGCTGGACCGTCACTGGTATTATTCACACCTGATTAGTCAGGCTGTTGTTAACACAAAAGGCGATGATGGAGAGGGATGATAAACAGTGGTGCACTCTTATTGGCTGGATCAGGTTTTGTGCTTTGATCTCCATCCTCCTCATTACTCAGGGGGCAGCGACAGGTGTGTATCTGTAGATGTTTTTGCAACATTGTTAAATAATGTGAACAAATTCCTTGGTTGTTGCAAAGAAAAAAAAAGTGTGTGTATTTTATTTATTATCAACATGACTCCTGGCAGATGCTGCAGATGCAGAGGTACCTTTATCTTATTGGTCTTTATTTTGAAAATGAACTTTTTTTTCTGCTCTTGCAAATGATCTCACCATCATATCTCTTCTGTCTAGGCAGCCTGGTTAGATCATACTTGCACAGACCACTGATTCACACACACACACACACACACACACTTTCTGTGGTGATTGCTGTAGCTCATGATGTGAAGGGAGACTGCGTACTATCAGACCCCAGGAAGAGAGATAGGAGCAGTCCCTGAAGACACCACCCAATCAGGCAAAACATACCCAAACTTCTCTGTGAATTGTGTGTGTGCGTGTGTGTGTTATGGGTTTTTTTTTTTTTGCATTTATGTATTTCTTTGCACTCGGTAGAGGGGGGATGTCAGCCTGCTCTTGTCTACATGAACAAACTCCAGGCTTGAGTGAGATACACCCACATAACCTGCCGATATCTCCGGATAAACCGCCCAGAGCTGCTGATAGTCGGGGATGTGTTGACTGCCCCAGTTGCAGGAAAACCTCTGCCTTACTGGGTGAAGACATTACACATATCCCTATCCTCCCTGACTGCTTCCTTCCATTCTAATCTCCCTCCAGAACCCACAAGGAACTGTCACCCCCACCCGGTCCAGAGTGAGGCTCCTCCTTGCCTGTGCTGCTGATACATCCCCATAGAAGTGAATCAGATGGACAACAAGGGAACTTGTACAAACATCGCACATTTGACTAATATGAAGAATCTCTAACACGCACCCTCTCACACTAACATACTGTACACCCACATGAAGCAAGGCATTGAATTAAGATCAACAAATCTCCTGCACTCTTGTAATATAAACATGAAAAGCCATCAGTTGCATTCATGACAGAAAAATTGGATTGGAAACGGGGAAAGTGGGAAGAAAAACAAAAAATTCCAAAATCTGCCTGTCTGTGTTTTATCCAGTTATTTGTAACATCCCAGTCCCGATCGCGTGTGTCTCTGCATGTGTGTGAAAATGATCAAAACTCAGCGGCAGCTTTTCACACCTCATTTCAACCCAATCAGTGTTTGTGCGAGTGTGTCTATTAATTATCCCATGAGACACAGACATAATGCTACCGGAGGCTAACTGGAGATGACCAAGAGGTGAAATGTGAGATGTGATAAGCACGTCCCTGACACACACACACTCATGCAGAACTCAGATCAAATCTCGAGAGACCTCTAAGAACCTCTAAACCCCACCGCCCTGGGCAGGAAGCAGACAAACGTGTGTGTAAGCTCATTAGTGTGCGCACGTGTTTGTTTGTGTACTTGTGAATGTGACCCAAGCTCCGGTGCAGCTCACAGACAGGCCCACTTAGAAGCAGAGGACAGACACAACAGCCCCCTACCTTTAATCACAAACAGATGTGTGCTGACCTCTGTGGCTTAAAATTATTGGATGATCATACCTAAGTGTGAGTTCTTGCATTTTTCTCTGATTGACCTCTGAACTGCTGCAGCCCGTCATGTGAAAGCTCAGCATGAAAATATCTAAAACATAATTTAGTAACACACTGGGCTGTCAACAAGTTATGTCCTGTTAGCATTTCAGAACTTTAATTATGATATTTATATACACTTACCACCTACTTCATTTCACCAGCAGGAACCACACCTTCAATTGATGGCGTTTCTTTGGAGAGAATGGCAGGTGGAATAAGCATAGATTTAGGCCTGAGGGTGCAGTTTGGGGAAGGGTTCAGTGAGGACTGGCAGCAGCTCCCAGGCCAGGCAGATGCCTAAGTACTAATGAGCGGCATGAGACAGTAGGTAGTGCAGGTAGGTAGTATATTGTCACAGAAAGGGAGTGTACGAGGTGTGGCCCCACTCCTGAAATTCAGATAAATAATCTCCATTACGTGCACCTGTTCAACTGCTTGTTAATGCAAATATCTAATCAACCAATCACATGGCAGCAACTCATTGCATTTAGGCACGTATACATTTGGGCCCCTAAGTAACAAAGCTCAGATCATCTCAGACCGGTTTCTTGAGCATCCACAGTCATTGGTAGAGCACCTTTGGACGTGGTAGAACAGAGGATTCACATCATGATGTGCAGCTGACAAATCTGCAGCAGCTGTGTGATGCTGTCATGTCAATTTGGACCAAAATCTCTGAATGTTTCCAGCACCTTGTTGAATCTGTACCATAAAGCAGTTCTGAAGGAAAAAGGGGTGTCACACCCAGTACTATAAAACTGTAACTAATAAAGTGGCCAGTGGGTGTATAACTCCATGTCATTCTGCTATCTGTGGTATCATCACTGGAGGTTTCAGTGACTTTCCAGAAACCTTCAACAGTGGAACTGCATTAAAAAGTTACTGATTAGAATCAAAGAGGGAGCTCAATTTTACTTTACCATTAATTTCAATTCAGTGAAGCAACACTGCAAACACAGAGCATTTAGTGTGTCTCTTCTTATTTCTATCCAAAATGATCTAAGCACTCATTTACATAAAAATAAAGATAAAAAAAATAAAGATTGTCAAGTGAAGTAAAAACATTCATGAATAAAAATGTGACCAGAAAAAAAAAGATTCATAGCCACTCTACGGGAAACTGACAGAACAGTCAGTGTTGAAAAATGACAGGAAATGAATGGATTGTGGGAATGTAACTGAAAAAAAAAAGTTTTTACATATCTACATCACACATGACACCTCCTGAATGGCAGGAATGTTAGAGACGAAGAATGTACAGTATCTGAGTTAGTCATTTCAGATCCCTTGTGCTATAGATTTGTAAACTGCGAGGATTTTTTTTGTTTTCCCATGGAAAATGTTAGGTGACTCACAGTTGGAACAGCTTTCGCATTTAAATCAGTCCAAGGGATTAAAAACTGTGTTGCAAAATATCTGGTTCCTTTATAAAAAGTCAAAAGCCCAAGCTCCTGCAGATGAAATGTGTTGGGGAAAATGTTAACTACAACTCCCTAGAAGCCGATCACTGATTTCGAAATTTTGTCGTGTTTGAGTGATCAGGAGATGCTGTTTTTAAAAAAAAAAAAAATACAAAAACATAATCTTAATCATTTCAGGTTTGAATTCTATGTCATGATATAATTTATTATCTGCAGTGCAGATAATAGCTGTAGTGTAATTGATAAACTGCAGAGATGAAGCTTCTTTGCCAGGAATGGCGCCACGTCGTGGGTAGTGCAGTATATGAGCCCTTGACCAATCACAGCCCATCTGTATACATAGGATGACATGCTGCCCTTCTAGACCTCTTACCCTATCATGTGTATTATCATGTTAAAGTAGTGAGTTTGCTGTTCATTCTTAAGTCTTATCTTAAGTTGCTGTTTCATTTTTCTTTCCTAACTTTTTGACTTGTTGCCTGGAAGTGGCGAGATCTGTGATTTTTGTTATACTCCCATTTTCCCTTTTTTTCCCTGTTGATAAGATGTTATGTTCAGGATTGTAACCTTTCTTTGTGGGTGATTTATTAAGTATTGCGATGATTTCATGCTTCCCCCTTCTGTGAAGAATACTGTAATGTTAAACAGTTCTTAATTTTCTCTCCTGCTGCTAATATTCCAGAGAAGTGTTATTGCTTATGAAGCACTCTTTCTCAAACACACGCACAAGTATACACAAATGGTCCCCGTCACTGTGGTGTATCAGCTGCAGTCCAGCTGTTTAATGCATATTTACTTTTAGCTTATTTATTTGATAGCAGTAGTCTGGATCTTAAGAGGTGAGAAGTGTGTGGGTGAGTCTGTGTGGGTCAGAGGCTTCTCATTAGTCACTGGACAAAAAAGAATATTACCTACTGCAGTTGTCTTATAATATACTCTAAAGGTTTTATTATCAGGACATAATAAAAATCATCTCCTTAGCAGATCTTAAAATAAGGCAAATGTAGCCTCAGATGAACGTAAAACATGACATATGATGCTGTGTCAATATTTATTTAACAAAAACTAAGTACGCCCTTCTGCGTCCATAGGAATAAAGTACGGGTAAGCAGCAGCCAGGTGCTGCTAATCAAATGCACTTGATCATCAGTGAGTGTGAGCACCTCTATAAACAGATGTTTTGGCAGTTTGCTGGTCTGGAGCTTTCAGGTGTGTGTTAACAGCATGCTAAGACGTCAGCAATGATCTTAAAGAAGCTGCCCGCCAATTTGGGGATTTTTAAAAGTGGACTCTAAAGCACGACCCAACAACCAACAATTCAACAAGTTTATTTACACAGCGGTCTCACAGTAAGCAGCAAAGACGTGAGGATGGGGTTGGTTCAGGTGGCTGTTCTGTTGGACCGGAGCAGTGGAGAGTGGACAGGCAAATGAGGATGGCAGGGAAGTTTACTCAGTTCCCTTCTCATAAAATGGAGACAAAGTAACTTGGAAATCACTGAAGGTAAGTGGCACAGCAGATAAAACAAAACACACTGATCACAATAATCTGGTGTGCCGTTGAGGCTCGAGCTGGTCTTCAAAAGCTGGTCACTAATTGTCAGATGAAAAGCAAGTGTGTTAAGTGAGGGGGAACTGAGAAGGTTCGACTGGGCGAATCTACCCATGGCCACCTGCAGGGAAAAAAACACTAGGAAGGCAGCAGAGGAACCACAAACCATGACTATAAGGTCATTTTCTAACAATTTGCAGTGCATCACTCTACAATGAGAAAGATTATTCACAAGTGCAAAACTTCCCCGGAGTGGACATTCCAGCAAATTCAGCCCAAGGTCGGACCATGCAATGCTCAGCAAAACTGCAAATAACCCAAGAGCCACTCAATGGCAAAATTCATGACAGTACACTGAACAAGTATGACTTGTTTGGAAGGATTACCAGGAGAAAACTTCTCTGTAAAAACAACACAGCAGCAAGACTTTGGTTTGACTGATTTTGACTGACTGCTTTATTTTGAATGTGTAAATAATAAAGTAACAACAAATACATAACAAACAGGAAAAAAAAGTTTAAAAAATAATCAAGTTGTCACAAATAACTACATGCCGCACAATTTTACATACTTGAAAAGGGGAAGGATGAAGTTTATAAGTCTGCATCTGAACAAACAATAAGACTTCTGGAACAATGTCCTTTGAACAGATCAGACCAAAATGGAGATGTCCTGCACAGCACCACCAAACACAGCACATCAAGACAAAAACCTCAGATCAGCTGTCAGGCATGGTGGTGGAGGGGTGATAATTTGGGTTTGTTTTCAGTCACAGGACCTGGGCACGTTGCAGTCATTGAGTCGACTATAAACTCCTCTGTATACCAAAGTATTCTAGAGTCAAATGTGAGGCCATCTGTGTGACAGCTAAAGCTTGGCCCAAACTGGGCCATGCAGCAGCACAGTGAGCAAAGCTGCAACAGAATGGCTGAAAAGGAAAAGAATTCAAGGAGCTGCAATGGCCCAGGCAAAGTCCAGACCTCAACCTGAATGAAATGCTGTGTTGGGACCTTAAGAGAGCTGTGCATAAATGAATGCACATAAACTTCAATAAACTGAAGAACAAAAAAACACTTCAAATTATTGCTGGTAAAGGTTATTGATGATTACTTCAGGCTATTGCTGATAAGTGTGGCTCAACATGCTACTGTATTTATGGCACATGTTATTAATCTGCGGTTGCACTGACCTAATTTTGAGACCTACGAAGGTCAAGATCATCTTTTAAAATTATGTTTTAATATGTAAAAAAAGAGTTTTACCATGACTGTATGTACCTGTTGCTATTAACACAATTTATAGTTTAGTTTATAGTAACTTACTGTCCATTCAGTGACCAAGAGCCCAAGAAATCAATACAAGTTGCCGATTTAAACATTGGCTTTTCAACTTAAGTCTTCATTATTATTATACTATATTATTACTTGTGATTCAGGATCATAACTGAATATACTGCATCCATACTATCCTAAACAAAGACATAATTTGAAGCATCTGGGCTTTTCCCGTACTGATGATACCTCAGTCCGTTTTTCCCTGCCTTTTTTTCTTTTTCACAGCAATATTTTTTCTTAAGTTTGGGAATAAACAGAGAGCAGATCCATCAGCTAAATGGTGGTCCTTATCTATTTCTCTCCTCCTGGATGCTAATTAAAGATAATAAACCCTGCAGCTCATTTCTCTGCTGCTCCAAACTCACCGTCACCTCTGCTCCTCTCACACTCACACACACATGGCCAGATGGGGTGAGAAATCAGTGCACACCCGCTGAAAACACACAGTCGCTGGCTTTCCCTAAGGCGGCAGGTGTGTGTAAACTCTGTGTCTCTGTGCATGCAGAATTCACATTCACACAAAAGTGAAATGCATGTTTAAATAAGCACGGAATAATAAGTGGCTTTTAAATACACACAACACTAGATCTTTTAAACACAGTGCGTAAAAGCAGACACACACACACACACATTCGTTTTTCTGTATGTCTAAGTTTAAACCCCTCATTTATCTTGATTCCACGCCTTAAACACAGGTGTTTGGAAAGCTTACAGATGAGACTCTGATGCCAAATATCATGATATCATGAATCTATGTTTAAGTCCTCTCTTTTTCTCTTGCTCCCACAGTCGCTTGCAAGACTTTCCCCACAGAACCTCTTCGTCGCTTCTCACAAACACAGCCTCTCTCTAACTCTTCTCACCAGCTCAGTCGATACACAGATATTTATTTAGCTCAGAGACAGAGAGTCTCATGCTGCTAAGATTTTTATTGAGCAAGAAGATAAAAACGCAAGTTCTGCTCTGCGTCCATTAGGGTCAAAATGGCCAGAAGGGCGTCTGATGAAATGGAATAAACTGTTGTGGTTATCTTCCCTCTTCCCTGGCTGCTGCCGTGGAGAAGAGTCAGAGAAAGCTAGAGAGACGTAAGCTCGTGAAACTACACAATGCTGCACAGACTCAGAATCATTCACACAAAATCCAGCACACACCCACACACAAATACACTGTTCCTTGGTATTGCCCATGTCTGTATTTATTCCTAACCATAACAAAGCAGGCAGATAATGGCTGATGGGACAGTCGTAAAAATAACCTGGCACAGGTCTGTTTGGATAAGTCTCTCTTCCTTACCCCCTTTTCCCTCCTTCTCTAGCCCTCCATCATGTTTTATTGCTTATTGCCCTCTTCTCTTCCTACCATATCTATCTATCTATCTATCTATCTATCTATCTATCTATCTATCTATCTATCTATCTATCTATCTATCTATCTATCTATCTATCTATCTATCTATCTATCTATCTATCTATCTATCTATCTATCTATCTATCTATCTATCTATCGTAAATTATGAAAAGGAATAAACAGAAAAGGAAACATGGATAACACATTCTTTTCTTATTCTAATTTTGTTCTGCTGTATATTTATTTTGGAGCAGCATGGACCTCCTTATCAGCTGAAAAAGCAGCAGGAGCTGCTTATTTTCCCTCCAAACTAGGCTTTTTGTTTGCGTAAGATATAAAATACTTGTCCAAATATGTTAAAAACTGAGCATGAGGGGGAAAGGGAGACAAACAGAGAACAAAGAAAAGCCGTAGATCATCACAAGCTCTTCCCTGGCAGATGTGAACTTCCACACGAGCAGCCACACGTGCAAACAAAACCCTGAGTATAAAATGTTAATTAAAGTTTATTAAACTCACTGCTTGTCTTCCCCGTGTGATTAATTAATTAAATGAACTGAGCATGCATGGCCGGGAAAGAAACACATGACTGAATAATTGTCACGTTTTAACATATAAAATCTGCTTTAAGAATTCTGTTTATTTTAGCTACCAATTTACTGTGTTGGACCTAAACTCCTGAAACTCTCCCTTATTTTGTAGTCGGTCCTTTTTCACCAACCTTCATGCACAGACTTTTCCAGCAAAAAAAAAGGAGAAAGAAATCTCTAATAAGACCATAATACTACCTTTCCAGCACCTAAAATCCAACAGATGAATTAATGGTGGCTGGCGAGCCGAAGCTCACGACATTTTTGGCAATGAATACAAGGTTACATTTATCACACATACAGTTAAACAACACTAAATATTTGTTTGTATCCAGAATATGTAAGTAGGAGGTAGGAATGCTCCAGTTCTTTTTATAGATACAAGTGGCTTGGTTATATTTAGGTGCTTGAACAAAATACTGATTAGGGGGTTTGTTAATAGTAAAAATGACAAAAACAACAATTTTCATGAAAGTTGAATTTAGATTGCACCCTTTATTTTACACATAGCAACACACATGGCAGCAAAATCCCATATGCTGTTATTTTTGCTACCTGTGAGTGCTTCTACAGACATCTTTGCTTGCTTCAAAACCAGTTTCTGCTTTTTTCCCCATTTTTGTCAAATTCTCAAATTTCTCCTCCTCCATGTACCTTCAACTGACTTCATTACAGGTGCATTTCAAATAATTACTGCTGGCAACTGTGTGCAGTATCCACAATGACTTAAAAAGGTAGGAGAGGCTGTCACATGCATCCACCACATTGTGGTTTTTTTTTTCCCCTGAAGACTAGCGGCTGCAGATTAATTAGTGCTATTTCGAGTCTTTCGGTCATTATGGCCCAAAAGTACTGTTTTTCAGATCTCATTATTCCCAAATCTGAATATTTGTGTGGGAAGATGAACCTTCCCACACTGCAAACCTTTTTGTTACCCAGGACGCCCTTTTCTTATGAGTCACATTCAATAAAAGCGGAAACAATTAGGCTGAAACTCGACAACAAGACAGTTGATAACTCCAGTAAACCTTCTGAACTCCGAAGGAGGACATTGTGGGCCTGTAAAATGCTGATCCTCAAGTCTGATGTGAATGGGACGCCAATATTTTATATCTCTGTGGAGGACTGGGAACACAATATATCTGACACAGCTTTATTGGCTTACTCTTTAATGACTTCCTGCACAGAGTGAGGCTTAAGGAGACAAAGGGAGTCTAACTCACAGATAGAATTTTTTCTGTTCTTTCATTCTGTTTTTGGACTCTCTTTGAACTATATATACCCTTTAACTCATTACCTACGCCTGCTGCTCATACCCATTCACATATTGTATGTTACACATGTGTCGTGATGATTAGTCACTCGCTGCTTAATGTCGCTTGGAGAGACAGTAAAGTAAATGCCTGTTCAAAATGATAAGTATATGACCTTGTCCGTGTATTCCTCAGTGTACCTCTGTCTCTCTCTCTGAACAGCTTAGATGGGGATACTAATGAGCAAATGTTCTGATGATGAAGCCTTTTTTCCAAGAATCTTTTCTCCCAAACGCCCGTGGCCTTTGGATGACTCCCCAAGGAGGCCATTAATTTAGATATCAGTGTGTGTGTGCGTGTGTGTGTGTGTGTTTGTGTGTGTGTATGCGCATGTGCGTGGGCATGCCTTTTGTGTGTTGCTCATATACGAGTGGGATTTTTTTTTTTTTTGCTGCTATATTTTATCGCTCACATATGCATGTACATGCAAAAGCAGAACAAGTAGAAAGTGCAGCTTTGCATAAAACACAACAGTACCACACTCAGGGCAAACAATCCTCCTAGAATCTTTGCCACTAAAACACAACACCCTCTTATCACATATCCCTCCTTCCCCTGACATCATTCTACACCTTCACCCCAACTCGCTCCCCAAATGCCACCCCAAAACATCCTTCTGTGTCAACACTTCCCACCCCCCCATTCCACCCCAGCACAAAGTTTAGGAGGATCCTCTCTCTCTCTCTCTCTCTCTCTTTGTCTGTGTGTCTCTCTCTCTCTCTCTCACACACACACACGCACGCACACACACACACATTTGCAAACACACGTGAAGAAAAGGCTTTACTACAAAAAGTGCATTCGTTCTCTACTCTTTCACAGATTTACATGCACAGTATATACAGACTAACGGTGATGATGGTGCATTTCACTTGTGCTTGCACCACACAAATATTATCTCAAAAGGCAACCAGGTATGTAAGAGAACTGAGCTCCACCACCACCACCTCTTCCCATGCAGTGACGTGGTTTCCACCAGCCCACGTGGTTTCCAGCTGTGATTGTTAGGTGCTTTTGAGACACACTCCTTCATGTTCTTACAACAGTTTGTTTTCAGAGTGCTCTGTTTTGCACAAAAAGAGGAAGAAGCCACTCTTCGAGGCTTACAGCAACCCGTTTGCTATCTAAACACTGGCTGTCTGTCTGAGGTGCTGATAAAATAGCCAATGGGGCCTAGTCCTCCAGCAGATTGTTTTTTGTTGTTGTTTTTTTCAGTGGTGAGCCCCTAAAAGAAGTTTTGCAATCTTTTTTTGTATGCCCAAAGCACTTTTTACAACGGATCTAATCCCTTTTTAAGGTCTCACTGCCAAAAATTTACGTTTGCCATTTTTTGGAACTGTGTTTGTTCTATCACTTCTACATGTATCATAGCTCTATGCATAAATCTAAATGAATGAAACAGGAGTGGCTCTATAGTGGCTCTTTAGTGTAGTGGCTTTCACATTTTCCTAACAAGTGAAAGACCTCCTGGGAGGATCCCTTTAGGGTCGTGTCAGGAAGGGCATCCAGCAAAAAATCTGCCAAATCACTCATGTGGCGCTAACTGCTGTGGCAACCTCTTGCAAATAAGGTAGGAACTGAAATAGAAAACATATTAGTGTCTATGATGCCATTTTGTTATAAAGACAATGATGATGACCAGTATATAATCCAAATAATTCTCAGATAAAAACAGGCATATTCTAACTATAATGAAAAGAAAGTTGGTGTTTCTATCTGCAGTTATTTACATTTGGTGGTATCACTCTGTTGGGACCTCCTCTGGATAATATAAGGCTCAAAGAAGATGCTTCCCCACCCTTCCATGTACACGCAGGAAAAGCCACAAATTGAAATGAAGACAGGGGGGAACATAGGTTGCAGATACACAGCAATTGTACGCAGGCTCAAGCAGCTTGAACGGTGTCATCTATGTGCTAATCAGTTACTTAGATGGGTGCCAGCTGAGCCATCAGCTCATGTGTGCTATAACTGAGATCAGCTGATCTGCAAGGATTTGCAGCCGAGTTTGACTTTGAGGCCGCACTTGATTTCTCATGTTGTACCATTAAAGGCAGACTGTGATGGACTGGTGACCTGTCCAAAGTATACTCTCTTTCGCCCTGCTGGAAATCAGCTTTGATATAAGCTCTGGCCTCCTACAAACCTAAGTTGGATAAGCAGTTAAGAATGAATAGATGTAATCAATCCATTCATGCAAAAACCATTACCACAATTTGCAGGCTGATAATGTGAAAACAAGAAGAAGATAAGATGTGTCAAACTGCTATCTCTGACTTCTTTAATATGCCTTCTTTAATCTACTTACTATGCCTACTACTTAAGAAACTTGGTTTTTATCCTGAACCAGCTGCAGCATTGTTCTTCTTATCTGAAAATAACAGGGGCTTTCTCTGAGGACTGGGGTTGCATCAGATAATGCTCATGCCAGTGTCATCCTTTTCAAAACTAGTCTAAACATGGCTTACTCTGTAATATATTTGCAGGTCTATTAATATTAGAACTGTAAGTCTGTAATGATGAGCGTTGGACTGATTGTCTGAGCTCAGGCTCACCTCTGTAGTTGTGATGAAGGGGAGAGACGGTTTAGCTTCTTTATATAAACCCCCTTTTTTCTGATGGACTGTGAGAGTACGCTCTGTCTGATTGTTCTACTCTACAGTTCTCCTTGGTATTTAGGTGCATGAACAGACAGGGGGAATGGGGTCCGCTGTCACATGTTGCAACTGTTTTGTGTTAAAAATCAGCTCCTCCCTATATGAACGAGTTAGGAAGTTTTTTTCTTTGCATCATGCAAAACTTGTCAAACATAATCCAACAGTAATTCAACAACACTTGCTGAATTTAGAACTGCAAGGGATTGTGTACAGGGCTCTCCAAGCAAGCCTGTATACAAATATTTCATATAAGGCTGTCTATAAATTTGTGTGAGTGTGTATGCAATCGAGTCCAGTGTGCTGGTTGTGCCCCTGATGCCTGGCTGACTGGTCCCAGTAAGAGTGGAGCTGATATAAACAGGCTTGGTTGTTCCCACGTCTCTGTTTACACTGGGAGACCCCAGAGCAGCCCTACCAGAGTACTGGATTCCCTCTTCACAGCAAACTCACACACTATCCATCTCTGTCTCATACAGGAACACTTACTCATAAGTATACACATACAGTACACGGGCATGGAAATACAGTTTATGTGCATCAAAGTGGAAATTCACCTACGCAGATATTACTTAAGTTTTGCTGTTGTTGCATCTCCTCCCCTCTACTCTTATCACTTGGACCTTTTTCTTGCTGTAAACATTCCACACAAAGCCATCAAACCAAATACTGATCTCGGTTTTGCAACATCGCTACAAACACTCTTAAAAGCTCTCTAAGAACTTTTGAAATGGGCCTGTGATGCACACCCAACATAAACAGAACTCTGGGGTCCTGACAAACACTCCCAGTTTGCAGGGAAAAGTGAGGTCTCCCCCTGCAAAGGAACTAACATGGGCGACTCGAGTTTTTCAAAGAAATTTGTTTGACGTTAGAAGACACGAAGGGACTTTTGATGGGATATTTCCAAAAGATTTTTGCAGCGAATTGTGGGACCTAGTCAAAAGAATACCAAACGCTCCAGATCATCCTGGCAGTCTGATGAAAAAAGACCTCTCGGGGCTTGGGAATTTATGGACACGCAGCCAGCATTCACCCCTGTTAGCCGAATTATATTTTCCACCCAATAAGAAATATTTGACCATATCAATTATTTCCATCTTATGTTTGATAAATGTGTGGTTTAAATGCCAAAGGTATTACTTTTCATTCACAAACATGCGTTACATAGTTAGTCAGGGAAAAGTTGTTTTCTTCTACACACATACACACACACACACACACACACACACACACACACACACACACACACACACACACATGCACACACACACACACACACATGCACAAATATTCCCAGAAACATAACAAGAATGATTTATCTTTCACTTTCCCTTAGTCACTCTCTCCTTGACATGCACACACAAAGTAGTTTCAGTGATGGACCATCTATTTATTCTTAGACATATTTGCATCTCTTAAACCGTAAGTGCTTGCATCTGTGGGTTTACATGCTGTATCTTATGACCTAATGAGAGTAAGAGCATTGTTCCCCTGGGAAGAGGCTCCCCCAGTGATATGCAGCCCAACAAATTGTAAACATACTCCTGCGCCCTGCGTCAGCTGTCTCACAACACACACAAACGAATGCACGACGACAATGCTCGTGGTCTGACTTTCCCAACCTGCTCTAAATCTGAACCTTTATAGTAAACATCTCAGGACATCTGAACAAGCCTCTTATGCAGGATAGATGTGAATTACAAAGCTATATTTCACTGAAAGAAGCCCGGGATGATTAAATGAGAGGAGGAAAGACACAACTTGGTAACTAGGGAGGAAGAACAATAACAACAAGGCTGAATCATAAAGAAGTTATTTTGCTGTTTTGTTTGGGAGCAGGCCAGGAAGGAGATGTGTTTGCAGTGCGCCGAGGTGGGGAGCTGGGCTATGGCACACAATGCACACATGTTCATGAGCAAGTAATAAGTCAAGGATATTAGCACGCACAAACAAATGGACGCAGATCCGCACACTTTGAAATCTGCAATTTATTTAGGCAACTTTATCTCATAAAGATGATATGTTGTTCTTATCAGTTTAACATTTATGCAGTGTTGTGCAAAGTTAAAAAAAATCAAAAGAGCTCATATCAAACCACCACAAATATTCATATATTCATTATCAGTCCAACTAAAGGTCACAGTCCCTTCAGGACGTAACAGCATGCAGGCACCTCAGGACGGCGCTCATTGACTAAATTCATTCATGAGTCACAAGAGCGGCTGCAAATTCTCTCATTGATAACACAAACATTCCCAGGAGCCTCCAAACTTTGCTCCTCTTCTGTAAGCCTGTTCAGAATTCCCGGTGGAGTGTTTACTGACCGCATTTGCTCATGATCTTTGGAGATGCCACTAATCCACATGGCTTACATATCAATGCATCATTAAAAAATGACAAAGGTTACACACACTTGTCTGGAATTGGTGTTAACATAAGCCTGTTAAGTGTAATGTTGGCAGGGGAGCATGATTATGAAGACAAATTTGTGAATGCAGAATGTGGCTTCCTTCAAAAAGCAAATAACCCTTTCTGAGACTTGTGATTACTCAAACTTCTTTCAGAGGAAGTTTAACAATAATATTAAGCTTTGAGCTCAGGCACAATGAAATGCTGCAGAAGACCAAACTTTCCTCAATTCCTCTCATCTGGAGGCCGACCTTCCACAAGGTGGTGCAAAACAGCTGCTTTAGACCAACATACATCTTCTTGCTAGCCTCCCTGGGCAGACAATGGATCTGGGTCCACACTGGACAACCAGACTATTGCAGGGTGCATGGGCAGTCATAAAATATTAAATATTTGCAATATTCTGTATTTATTCACATGAGCAATTAAATTCAACTATGTTAAAGGAAATTCTGTGTTGAACTGGGAGCCAGTGAAGTGACTTCAATAATAGGATAATATTTCCATGTGTTTATGAGGACTCTGGCTGCTGGATGATCCATCTTGCTGATAATTTGGATAATCGGACACCATTTGAGATAAGAATTTTCTAACTTTTGATATATTTTAAGTGGTAGAATGTGGTTCTGGTGACCTTTTTAATATGATTATCAAAACTGAAATCACTGTCCAGAATAACGCCAAAGGTCCTGACTTAAAGTAAAGCTTCTGTCTCTGACTTTTTGGACCAACTACAAATATTTCTGTCTCATCTCTGTTCAGTTGTATGAGGTTTCTAGACATCCAGGAGTTAACGTCATCAATCCAACAAAAAGTTTATTGATGTCACTTTTCCCCCCACAAAACTATAGAGTATTTGAGCTTTAACTTTGTTTTTCTTGAGTTTGAAGTTTTCACTTTTTGTCTGTTTGTTATGTTCACAGCCTTCACCTATATTATTTGTATATTTTATCTGTAACCTGTTTCTGTAGAGTTGCTCCTGTTTTGTCATTTAAAATTTATTTAAGCAGCTACGTACACCTTAAGCAAGAGCTTAGGCACTAGAGGTTCGCTTAAATTTGAATTTTTATTGTGAAATTTATATCCGGAAGTCGGTCACAGGTCAAACGCTTTATTTTGTAAGACAGAAGCGGAAGGTATTGTGTTTGCTCCTGGCCATTTGTGTGCGGAGGAAGGGGTTTGTACACAATTTTTACTATCATCCGTATTATTATGGCTTGCAATAACATTATAGAAAAAGCTAAACCGGTAGCTGGATAGTTAAGATACAAACAACAGCCACTGACTGTCTTTAGAAAGCTAGCCTGCTAGCAAACAACTTTTCATTCATTGCTGCCTCTGTACTCTTCTTTGTTGCTAGCTAACGGGCAGCCCTCTTCACAACATTAGCTAGCTGGGCAGTCGCGAAATGTCGTTACCGCTTTGTTTTTCCTTTGACTTCCGTATCAGTACAATTATTAGCTTCAACACTGATTCGTTGCATGGGATTACTATGCTGAATTAGTTGGTGATTAGCCACAGCTAGCAACATTTCCTCAAACAAGCTTATCAGTTGCTTGAGCTATAACGCGATTGATTGCACAAAGCGACGGTTTATGCATTAAATAAGTCTATAAGTAATGACTGAGTGACCTCGGGGTCATATTTCCTTGTTATTCTTGCTTGTTAGCAGCAGCAGATAGTAGCTAACGTGTTAGCCCGAATCAGTGCGTCGTACGTTACTGTTAATTTATTGCCAAATTAGCTGGAAGCTCACCTATAAATTAGTAGTTAACCAAATAATTTCTTTGCAGATGTCTGTGTGATTCGTGCTTTGAGTCACAGTATTTCAAGTGGAGGAGACCAGCTTGAGGCTGGTGATGTGCAGCTGAGGTGATAACCCGCCTTCCTGGCATTTTAACAGTACTTAAAGTAACATACTAATTGGACTCGTGAATGCAACAAACACAAAAAAAAATCTGAAAAATATCCATGTAGGTTCAAATTTGTAAAAATACCAAATCAGAAATGTTTTAAAAGGCTCTTTATTTTTGCTTTAGCTGGTCTTGTCTCCTTTTGCATCTATGGATTTATGGTGAGGGTGGGATCTGATGAATGAGTGAGAAGAAAAACCCCTGTGGTCCACTTGCTGCACCACACGCTTCCCCATGGATTCAAGTAGTGATGAGGCACTTGATATTATTGTCACCAATGTGGTGGCAACCTTTCGGACCAGGTGTCACCTCAACCTCCGTACCATTGCCTTAGAGGGATCAAATGTCATCTACAAGCCAGAAGTAGGGGTGAGGCTGTTGTTCTTGGTGGAACTAGAGAAAGCTTGCAGTCATGTTAATATCAAGAACCGGGTTGTGAAATTCTGACCGCTCTTTTTGTCCTCAGAAAGTCCTGATGAAGCTTCGTAAGCCTAAGATAACCGCTTCAATCTGGTCCTCAGGGAAAATTATCTGCACTGGAGCAACAAGGTAGATAGACACTCTTAATGCTCACACGTGCACACACATGTACACATAAATACTACTCATCATCTGACTGTAAGTGGTTTCTGCACACAACAAAATGTCAAATTAGCTTCTTTTGGCCTTGGCAGTCTTCCAACTTTATTGTTGGGGCTAATGCATTGCATTAGCAATGTCTTCAACCATCCTGATTGATCACATCAGCCACCACATGTTAGCCCAATTTAGAAGTTGATTGTGAGTGGCTAGTTTCTTTTTTTTCCATACCATACCATTCATTTCACTGAGTTATGCTACCATTTATTTCTGCTTTTCTCTCACTTTAAATTTCTTTATTTTTTTTTAGTGAGGATGAGGCAAAGCTCGGTGCTCGCAGGTTAGCACGCTGTCTGCAGAAACTAGGTTTCAAGGTGAGAATAAACAAAGCAGCTGGTAAGAGCTTTTTAAATTTTTTTTTAGATGGCCATCACTTTTATATGAAATTGAAATGTGATAAATATATGTATATGAATGTCAATATGCAGTAACTTAAACAATGATACTATTACCTTCAATGTACATAATATAAAATACACAGTCAACCTGAAATTGTGTGAGGGCATTTACTTTGTAGTACTACTGACCGCAATACTGTTTCAAGCTGTTTAAATGATGCAGTGGTAATAATCTGTTAAAGTTGTCTCAGCAATGTGTTTTATTGTCCTAGTTTTTTGTCATAGTGGTTTGTGCTTATACCTGAGGACTGGATAAGATAACAAAAGTTTATGTTAAAGATATTTAGGCCTTTAAGCATTTCTTTTAACAAAAATAATTTGTCCTTATTAGGCCATGTACATGACTATATTTGTTTTGACTTTTCATTTGCTCAACCAGGTATATATGTTTAACAAAAAGTAGTAATAGAGTTGAAATTTTCCCTTTTAAAATTTCAAATAATTATGATTGCCGTTAAATGAAGATGACCTATAAACGTGCAGTCCTTACCTATATTAAGGCCATAAAACATAAAGTGGAGTTCTCCTTTAATTATTGGAGCCAAAAAAAAAGTGTAAACATATGAATACATGTGTTGTGTGTCTTCCTGTTTGTGTTGTCTGTTCAGGTGAGGTTTTCAGCCTTCAGAGTTGTGAATGTGCTGGCAGTGTGCTCTATGCCATTTGCAATCCACCTTATAGACTTCACAAAGAATAACCGACCCATTGCCAGGTAATTTAGTGCTGTACGTCACAACTATTTAAAATCGGCGCTTACATCATCATAACTATTCTGATCAATCCGTAGCACGTCACTCCATAGTCTTAACACTGTATGCTGCCTTCTTTGGTTTGTTAGCTTCATAGTGTGATCCCATATTGGAAGAAAACTGTGACAACTGATTTTAAGTCCTGCCATTAGCAGAGATAATGTGCAAGCTGAAAGCACAAAATAAGTCAGTTTGGGTTTTTTTTTTGTTTGCTAGTGCAGGATGACCTCTAGTGGTTAGAGCAATATTCACCTCATTCTTTGCATCCATCTGACACTACTGTAGAGCAAGCAAGCTCTTATTGTTAGCTTCGGATTCCTGTTACTACATGCTGCCTGATGAAATATACCATGGCATGTACATAATGTTTGTCACTCACAAAGCTGTAGATGTAACTTAACCATGTGTCTGTTTCAGTTATGAACCTGAGCTCCATCCAGCTGCTACATACAGGATCAAAAATCTTAAAGCTACTATACAAGTGTTCTCGACTGGCAGCCTCACAGTTACAGGTATCTGACTCTCACATAGCTCAACACACCCAGACACATTGCCTTATCTTAACCTTTTTATATACAACTTGAAGGCACTCTAGCTTAAGGGATTGAGGTCATGTCATGAATGCATTTTATAGCTTGCTGCAACAAGGTAAGCGGTTTGTAAATAACCCAATTCCTCAAAGAATTTTACTTAAGTGAAATTGTTTGTGCCTCTTTTTGTATGGCAAGCTGTGCATTCGACTGAACTTGAAACACAAGAAGGGTTTTTTCCCCCCACTATAATTCTATTTTTTTTCCTCTGTCAGTTTATATTTATATGTTCTTTTATTGTACTTCTAATTTATTTTTGTGCTGTCACACCATCACTGGCTGGTTTAGGACCAAATGTCCAGAATGTGGCCACAGCAGTGGAGCAAGTCTACCCACTACTGTTTGAGTGTCGGAAACCCCTCTGCAAGTAAAAAACATTGCAAGAAGACGAGGAATCTAATGATCGAGTACTCGAGACTGACGAAGCAGCACCTTGTCCTTGGAATCGCTTGCTTGGTTTTATCACTACGTGGCAACAGCCACAAATGTCTGAACTAATTCACAGGCTGGGCTTGGATGTCACACTTCTAACGTCCCAAGATGTTTTTATTTTTTTTTTTTACCAAATTTAACATTGTTGTGATCTTGTGATTTTATTTTTTTTTAACAGCCTAAACCTGCAAATGTCTTCCAAGTTTAATATCCTTCAGCAGAAACACCTCCTCCACACCTAACAGTGAAGGAGGAAGAAGTTATTTGCTCTAGCTTATTACTCGCATTGGGTGTTTCTGCATGGACACATAAAGACCAGTTTTGAACAGTGTAACTCTTTTAAAGTGGCAACTACTGCAAAGAATCAGTATGTTAAGACCAAGACACCTCAGTTCTAAATGTGTATATAAAAAGTCGTCCCATTTTCCACTTTGGCTGGGGAAAGAAAAAAAAAAAACCTCCGTCCAAGGCTCATTTGTATAAGTCTTGCAAGGTACTCGGTATTACTCGTGTTGCTGAAAAACAGCAGGCTGAGAAGTGGATTGTTATGAGTGTACACAATGAAAGAGCAGGTCAATATGCAGACACACATCCACTTACATTTTAAATTCACCTCAGATTTCCTTCTTTTCTTTGGTTGTCCTTTCACAATAAGGCAAGTTTCATTTCTTGTTGTTTCTTATAATAGTTTTTTTTTTTTTTAAATGGTGAACTTGGAGCAGTTTGCAAAATATGCTTGATGTATCTAAATGTTTTGCAATGTTGTAAAATCTTCAAGAATATTTTCCTTTTTAAGTGACAAGTAGTTATGGTGTTCACTAAACACAACCACTGTTTAGTCAACATTAAAAAGGAGCTTTTTCTTTTTTTTTTATTAGCAGAGGATTAACAAGTTCTTGAAACACTGTCCAGAATTGCCAGTATACACACAATGTAGTAAAAACATGAAAAAGTAACTCATAAGTACAAAAGCAGCCACTCTGTGGAGTCGTACAAAGTCGTATGGCAGAACTAACACTTGTCAAAAGGTTTCTTAATACATTCATGTGAATTTTTGCAGCAACGTAAGAGTGTTCAGAGAGGTATAAAGGCAACACATAGGTATGTATATAATAAATGCATCTGACAGGAAAAATGCTGATTAAAAGCTTAGACATGCTGTTTAATGTGTGTAATATGTACTTTTTGAACTAGTGTCAACTGAAAATTTGTGGCACTTGAATTTTTGTATTTTGTATAAAAAATAAAAGTGAACATACTACCACTGGACTGCTGTGTAGTGTGCTTGCTCTCTTGCATGACATTTGTTGTGTGTGTGACCATCCCAAACACATATGGAGGGTCGCAGTTCTTTCCTACAATGTTCTGTATATTGATTTTCACATCAGACTTTGCAAATACACGTTGCAGGATTTAGAAGATGATGTGAGTCAAAAGTAAAGATCATAAAATGTGAATGTCTTCATTGTGGGCATCCACAAAATACTTTTTTGTAATTCTGAAAATAATTTCAGCTTTACTGATACTGAAAAGATCATAGTCTTTCTATGGCAAACACCAACCACAATGCCTACTAAAATATGGCTACTGGGCCCAATGAGTTGGTTTTGTTCCTCTGCGGTTTTTGAATATTCAGAGGCCAGCCTTACACAGCTCATCACACGTTCCCATAAAATGCAAATGTCCATATTTCTATGTGGGTTGCAACTTATTCACTGACATAACTGGTATGACTGGTTTGACCTTTCTGTACTGCACTTAGTGACAACAGACAACAGCATTGAAATGATGCTGTTTTTTCAAATGTGCTTGCCATCTTCCAAAGAACTACCATTTTGGTGATTAGTGTCTGATTTTAGTGTACACCCCATACAGGTCACCAGCCTGTCACAGGGCTAACACAGAGAGAAAACCATTCATACTTTCACCTATGGGTAATTTAGAATCAATTAACCTAACCTCAGTAATTGCATGCCTGTGGACTATGGGAGGAAAATGGAGTACCTGGAGAAAACCCACACAGACACAGGGAGAAAATGAAAACTCCACACAGAAAGGCCCGGGCCAAGGTGGATTAGAACCCAGACCTTGCTGCCCTCCCCCTTTTTCAATAATTAAAAAAAAAATCAGCTATCATTGTGTGTGTATATATATATATATATATATAAAATTTGTGTGTGTGTGTGTGATTTCCATCATCCTCCAACTGCAGCGGTGCAGTGACATATATGGATAATAACTGTATTATGATTGTATACTGTCTAGATCCTTGCTCCTGCCTCTTAAATCAGATGTAGCATTGGGGGTGTTTAAGTAGTCAGGTGTCTGCTGGACTCTGTGGATCTGCTGCCCCTTATGAGGCTCTCTTGAGGCTGAACTGGCCTGGAAAATCTCACCTTAAAAGTCTTCCTGTTGAACAACAAAAGGAGAAACAGAAGGTTTAAAAATACACTTCGCAAACCAGTTTACTACATATGTTGATAGCATGAGGTCAGATGTTACCACTCACTTCTTAGCCAGCTCTTTTGAGATCTCCTCCAGAGTGCGGCCTCTGGTCTCAGGGACACAGAGGATGACAAATATCAGCAGAACAAAGCTCATGGCAGAGTACAGGAACATAACATTGGGCACACCAATGTGTTCTTTAAAAAAAGAAAAGGAAAAATCAATCAATATAATACAATAGCATACTTGCTTCAAATGCAACCCTGTTTCCAAAAAAAGTTTGAAAATTGTTTAAAATATATATATTATATAAATTACTCATTTGTAAATCATTAAAACATCAGTATCTACAAATGTAGATACTGATATTGATTTTTTTTTAATATGTTAATTTCCCTACAAAAGGCTGACATATCCAAGGTGGACCCCACCTTTTTCCCTATGAAAGCTGGGATAACAATTAAGTAGCACAATTGTCCATGACATTCAGGCCATTAGGCAGCAGTGTATTAAAGGTAAAATGTTAAACTTGCTCCATCAGTTCAGGAATCTATGAGGGCAACATATGGCATGCATGACTTGCTCATCTTTAAATGCACGATTATTGCTGAACAAAACTGGTGTGGGACAACACATGATCATATCCGGTCACATCTACTTCAAGGAAGGTCTTGCTTATTTCAGCAAGCCAATGCCAAACCACATGTAAATCATAAAAGAGCATAGTTCATGTATGCCAGTTTTTAAAAAAAAAACCCCACTCATTTTAACTGTTCACGTTACCACAACAATACCACCTGTCACATTACCTACTAAATGTTGCTACTACACCTGTGAGTTTTGTTTTTTAACGCCTTTACACAGTTGATTGCATGCTCCCATAACATGCATATTAAAAAAAACAAAAGGCTCCAATCTGCATATTGCTGCAGGTTTCTGTGTCATTTGATGGGCTGGAACTTAATCTTTGGCATCAATGGTATGACTACTCTGAGCGTTGATTGATGCCATGCTTATTTCAGCAAGATTATGCCAAACCACATTCTTTTAACAGTATGACTATAGTAAAATGGTCCTGGAGCTAAACTGGCTTCCTTCCAACAAAAATATTTGGCACATTAGGCTCCAGTTGCCCTGATTACTCTCATAGCACGAAGGTTTCTGGTTCGAAACTTCAGATCGGTTGAATCCTTTCTGTATGTGGTGAAGTGTGTATGTTCTACCTCCCTGTGTGAGTTTCCTCTGAGTTTAACTGTCTAAAGATAGAATTAGGCATAGGTGTGGGGTTGTCTGTCCTGCGATGGACTGGTGATTTGTCCAGGGTGTAAACACTGCCTCTTGCTGTCTGAAGGCTGGGATAGGCCCCACCCTCCCTATGGCCCTGAGCTGGATAAGCAGTTAATTAAATGAATGGATGGAATTTAACCTCTTTTCTTGTCACTGTACTATTTTCAATAACGTATAGGTTTAACTTGATAGATGTTTTCTAAAATATGACATACTTTAGGTCTACTATGCAGGCAGTAATGTTTAGGTGTGGTCTTGGGCTTGACCTGCTGTTGGAAGAACCAATGAGATGCTTCTAATTTTTTAGAAGAAAGCCAATCATAAACGATCACAGTCCCAGACATCACAGATATTACAGACACTCTCATTCACAGACATCACAGCCTTTCCTCGACAAAATATAAAGTCCCATGTACAAAGGTGTGTCACTGTAAAAATGATTGTTAACTGTAATTAATACTTGTCAAACAGAAACTCTACTATCTAAATCTACTAGTAAATTCTTGCATTAGTTTAAGCATGTCTTCTGTAAGTATGGCGCCAACACAATTAGCTAGAACCTACAATTAGTAATTATAACTAATAACATACACACCCGTGATGGTGAGGAAGGTCATGGAGATGAGCAAGTTTGTGGCCCAGTTTACAGCCGACACCACCGACACAGCCCTACCTTTGACTCCCATCGGAAAGATCTCACTGAGAACGACGTACACCACTAAAAGGAGATTAAAGACACACACAAGACTATATAAAAAAATACGCACTGATAAGGCATTAAAGCAACTAATGCAGTGCATTACAGTTTGATACAAATTTCATATTTCTGTAAATCTGGCAAATTAAGGGCAAAGATTAAACCTTCAAAGTCAGGCTTTATTTATTGCTGGAGTCAACCGATGGCCTTCTACCTAAACTATGTTATTTTATAATTGTACTTTGTACATCACTGTGTAATATGTTTAATAAAGTTTTAGTCATTAAGGGCTATTGCACCATACATTTTTTTTATCTAAACATCTCTGGATCATTTACTGGGAAGGAATGGTCTGGTGTTGGATGGGGAATAATACAAGTTTTGGCAAAACACTCAAGCATGGAAGTCTAGAAAGACTGTATATAAAAGACAAATGTAGCCAATCTGCCCTTCATTGGTTAATGAAGTTTTGTTGTAAAGCCTCAAGCTGATTGTATTTGCCTGCCACCTTAGCGCTTTGAAACCAGATGTCACGAGCATGGGGCGGATCTGAGTTTGAAACCAAGGGACACTGCACAAGTGGCCAACTTACCCTGGTTTATCCGTGTTTCTGACTCTATAATAGACCATAATAGATGCATTATGAAGTTAACTAACTTAATTTAGTTTTCAATAAGACTGGAAGCTTGATTTGAGCCCAAGAAAGTGTTTACTGATGCCACCAACATGGGAGACAAAGGATTAACTTTGCATATATTTCTATATAACAGGAAGCTTTTTTGGAACCACAGGACTTGCCCCCTGCTGGCCATTAGAAAAAATGCAGGTTTAAGGCACATCTGTATTAGTTTCACTTTTCAGACCGGAAAGCCATGTCCATCTTTTATGACCAGTCTCTAGGTAAATACAGAGACACTGCATGTGTATGTGAACCATAATGAATGGGTACTTACTTGGCCCAAGGCTAATTGAGAAGGCTGTCACATAAACCAGCAGGCTGATCAATGGACGCCCACTTCAGTGAGGAAGACACTTCAACATGAGTCCTTGCTCCTACTGATTCCCACACTGCATCATCCTCTGTGTTGGTCCTCTGTATTGCTTCACTGTTCCACTGGTTTTGGAGGTGGGTAGACAAAATGTCACTGTCCTCAAAGTCTGTGAAGGTTTTGTTTAAATCCCATGGCATATGAGTGTTGTTTAGAGGGCTCTGACTATTGCACAGACTTGTGAGGTGAGTGTGACTTTGTAGAGTCAAAGTACCGAGGGCAGCCAGCGACAATCCCATAGCGACAGCACCCACACACAAAAAGCTCTTGGGTCCCAAACGGTCGACCAGCAACACAGCTGGGATGGTACCAACTACTTTAACCACACCGAACCCAGTGGAGGCCAGGGTTGCTGCAGCATCACTGTTGAAGCCAACGCTGCGGAGAAGTGGTGAAGCATAGGAAAGGATGTTGGGCTGTCCAGTAGCCTGCTGGAGGAAGACTAAGGCCACACCTGTTAGCAGCCGTGAGCGCAGGTTTGCCTTGGCACTGAAAAGCTCCAAAAAGCTATGCTCTGATTCTTCCTTCAGTCCAGCCTGGATGTCCCTGAGCTCCACTTCCACACGCTCCTTACCCCCACCTCTCATTCTGGCCAGCACTTTCTTCGCCCGCTCCACTTTGCCCTGAGCAACGAGGAAGCGTGGACTGGGTGGGAGGAATATAAGCGCGCCTATTTGCAACAGTGCTGGAGGAATTACTAGTCCAAATGTGTAGGCCCAGCCATGAGGTACGGTAGCAAAGGCATAACTACAACCAAATCCCAGCATTACACAACAACAGGATGAATGAAGGAACAGGACACAACACATCCCAAAA